>MEHQ01003059.1:189832-236226 GCA_008828725.1 Saccharina japonica
GGGGGTGTACTCATGTCGTGCACGGCCGTAGTCATATGACCATAGACCCTCGCATCCCTACAATGCCGGGACGGAGCACGTTGGGTTTTCACCAACCAGGCAGCACGCACCCGGGGGGGGGTAAAATTGCGTGAAGTGTGTGCACACATACAGACCCTAACCGTGACCAAACAAAAACAAGACACAGACTCGGGGTTTCTCCACGGCTCGGACGACGAGAAAAGACGCGTCCGTCGAGTGTGGATCGGGTGCTTTTGCAGTATGATACCACAGATAGGCGAGTTGCCACCTTGCTGGATGGAGATGATGTACAAAAGGACAACAACTTTTTGCTGCTGATCTGTTTCTTCGCTAGAATGAGTTTTACACGTACAACGAACTTTCATTTCTAGTAGAGGGGGTCTTGTTGATTACGAGCTCGAGAAGGTCTGCTCGCGGAGGCTAGCACTCTATATTCTGTTGCATACTTACAAGTAAAGCCATGGGACTGTTCAGGCTCATCGAGTATGCGTAGTACAGCACTCTTATTTTCCTCCAAAAACCAGTTTTTTTTGTTTTGTTTTTTGGGGGTGGTAGGGTACAGAGCTCCTAAAAGTCACCACCCTCCTACGTATATAAAAATAAAAATTGGTGCACCTCTACGTAAACCCCTTAAGAACCGGCCCCCCGCTTTTGGGGACACACTACTTGGAATTCGTGTGAATGCATTTCAGAACCGAAAAACTTATCCCACACTAATTCCAAGTAGTTTGTCCACGAATACGTGGGGCCAGTTAGTTCCTAAAGGGTCAAAGGCAGGGTGCGCCAGGAGCGAAGCGAGTTGTCGGTACGATTCGCACAGTCCGACGCGAGTCAACGAGGGAAGAAGGCGCCGGACTCTTCTCGCCCCCCCGAAAAATAAAACGCAAGGCCCTGCATCACCCTAGGTAGTGGGAACATAAGGGTGGAGAATACTATCCATGTGAATTCCAGCAGTTTTGTTTACATGTCAGTTTTCCTGAAGAGCAATTGACGGTAAAAAACTTCAACAGCTGAAGTACACTACCAGGTGGACCCCAGATCTGAGTCACGACTGATAGAAGGGAGGGAGGGAGGGAGGGAGGGAGAGGGGAGGGAGGAGGGAGGAGGAGGCGAGGGAGGGAGGGAGAGGAGGGAGGAGAGGCGGAGGAGGGGGAGGTAGAGGAGGGGGAGGAGGAGGGAGGGAGGGAGGGGGAGGGAGGGAGGAGGGAGGAGGAGAGGGGGAGGGAGGGAGGGAGGGAGAGCGGGAGTGAGGGAGGAGAGGAGAGGGAGGGAGGGAGGGAGGGAGGAGGGGGGAGGGAGGTGGGAGGGGGAGGGAGAGGAGAGGAGGGATGGGGGGAGAGGTGGGGGGGAGGGAGGGAGGGAGGGAGGGAGGAGGGAGGGAGGGAGGGAGGGAGGGGAGGGGGGAGGGAGGGAGGGGAGGGAGGGAGGGAGGGAGGGTAGGAGAGAGAGAGAGAGAGAGAGAGAGAGAGAGAGAGAGAAGAAGGGCGAAAAATATAATAAATGGGACGGAAAAAACGCAAACACAAAAAATAAAAAATAAAAAATGGGTGTCTGTCTGTCTTACCCGTCCAGCTGCTCCAGGAGTTCGAGGAGCACGGGGGCGTCCGGCAGTCGGATGCCGATCTGTTTCCTCTTCCAGGATTTCTTGTGGTGCTTGTGCTCGATCAACATCCTCGGCACCTGCTCCTCGCCCGACAAAAAAAACAGAATCGCAGATAAAATATATACGAATATTTATTTAAAAAAAAAAAAAAAAAAAATGAGAGCTGTGAGAACGAGGATTTGGTGTCGAAGCTCATCTTTGCAAGCTGAGTGTAGTACTTCCAATACAATATAAATATATACGTACGAAAACGGCTCAATGATATGTTTCACGTTAGCACACCGAGCTCAAGCTGAGTGTAATACTTCGATATAAAACATGTATGTACGAAAACGGCTCATGACAAGTTTCACGTTCGCACACCAAGCATAAATAAGCTTGCAAATATGAGGTTTGAGGGGATTCTTTGCGATCTCACAGCTTTGGTTTTTATTTTTTGCAATTTGAAAAAGAAAAAAGAAAAAACTTCTATTTTTGTTTTAATATTAAGTCAGAGCCTCTCTCCCACAACAAGGATCGCACAACCAAAGCAAGAAAACGGGGGTCATCACGAACGACAGCAAGTGCTTCTTCCTCGCCCCTTGGAAGAATCGCACAACGAAAATAGGTTATGCTACTGCCGCTGCTGCTTTCCCCCCGCACTCATGCCGCAGGTCTGGTATTTCTCCTGCACGAAAACGGACCATTAACATCCGATGCTCCTATCAGTTTAGAACTGCGTGCCTTCCCGATGAGAGTGTTACTCGAAATGGCCTTTTACTGTTGCTTAAGATATTATTTCCCCTACGTAGATATCTGTTGCCCAGAGAGCGAGAGAGAGAGAGAGAGAGAGAGAGAGAGAGAGAGAGAGAGAGAGAGAGAGAGAGAGAGAGAGAGAGAGAGAGAGCATACACGCACCTCGTTGGTAGAGGGGAGGATGAACGTGAACGGCCCGGGCAAGACCGCCTTCATTGTCTTGAACAACGCCTTCCAAAAACGGGTACACGACGGAAACAAAAATAGCGGTGGTGAGAGAGGGTAAATACATATATACCGACGGCAACAATAGTGATGGGTGGAACGGGTACCGACGGCAAGGCAAGGACGAGATAACAAAAACCGGCGACGGCAAGTGCTCGAAAACATCGCCAACAGATTACCTCGTCTTTTTAAGACATGAAACGGGCACGTACCGACAGCAGGAACTTCGGAACAGTTACCGACGGCACAAACAAGGTACGAAAACACGGCAAACTGAAGGATTGAACTCACACATACCGACGGCAAAAAAAGACGGCGAAGGAGATAAATCATCATTATAGCGACCAAAAACAAAGCGACAAGCGCAATCTGACCAAGCGTCCAGAGACTAAGAGCAAACGTGCAGCAGCATACCACTCTGACCCGAAATATAAGGACAATTTCAATTACATGTTAATACACAAACGGTCCTTATATTTTGGGTCAGACATACAAGTACACCTGTAGTGGGTATATGGCCCCTTATTAAGGGACCCCGCGATAAGGGAAAGAGTAATGCCCTTTAGGGGTCGTGGCTTATTTTCGCCTTTGAGGGTTGGTGGCTTATTTTCGCCTTTTAGGGTTGGTGTCTTATTATCGCCTTTTAGGGGCGGTGGCTTATTATCGCCTTTTAGGGGCGGTGGCTTATCCTCTGAGCTCCTCACGAAAGGAGCTCAACATCTCCCCCGAGGCATGGTTTCGAAGAATTTTCTTCGAGCAACCCGAACAAGATTCCTGTACGTTCGTGCCAAAACTCATATACTACTGCTGTGCAGTATTCATATCATAATAACCGGCCGTTGCTGACGCGAGGGGCCCAACTGGCCAGAACATAGGGAGCCGAAAAGTGCAACACCTACCGTGGGATGACTCGAAAATGGTATAATACAGTACGCGACAGAGAGATTAAGCACCTGATAATTCAAGAATTTGAGACTGAAGTTTTGGAGGAAGCAATAAGAATGCGACCTCTTTGTACTGAAAATAGTGTGGAACACATCCAGTCTTACACAAGAATTCCGGTCTGGCCAAAAAACTAAGAGATTCCCTAACAGACTGTGAGGGGACCTCGATTTTCTGCCCACCAGTTTTGCCCACCATTACACTGACTTCAAAGTAGCCGGTACCAACGTCGGTATATAAGGGTACCCAAGGGCGTGAAAAAAAAAGAGAAAACGACACCACACTCGTAGGAAGGTCAGAATGAAAAACAAACCGGATCGATGAGATCACAGGACGAAATGAGCGAAATCCATTTTTTTTTCTCGTTTTTTGTTCCCTTTTTTTAACTTGGTTTTAGAGACCCCCCCTATTTTTTTGTCGCTGGTTGGGGGGGGGGGGGGGGGGGTAATTAAAAAAAAAGTTGACTTACTGTTTTCTGGGATCACAACGGCCCGGTTCTTCCCTCCAATATAGGGGGGGGGTAGTGGGGTATCTGGGATTCAGATCCGTGCATACCCTTGGGGTACCGTACATAAGGGAAGAACGCACTACAATTACAGGGGACCCTAGTAAATAGGACCAAATATTGTTAATATTAATAGTAAAAATAGGTAAATGTATAGGTTTTTGGGTATACCGTAGGTCCTATTTACTAGTGTTTACTATGGCCCCCCGTTATAATAGGGTCCCTTGAAAAGGGGGGTATCCCTACAGAAGTATCGGCATGCTCCTAGAGTTTAATCCTAGCGGGTTTCCTACTGATATGTAGGCATGCATGCCACATGGAAACCCTGTTGGGGGGACCTCACCACATACTATCGCTCTGCTGTCTTTCGCTTACAGGTTGTTAGCTTCTGCGAGTCCACCTACTACGATGTTATCTAGCCGGGTGTGTAGCGGTGCTGGCCCCGGGTTCTACATGTTGGACCTCGAACACAACGTCGGCACCAACAGGCTGGGCAGCTCGGTGGGGCCGACAGCCTGAAATAGTAATTAATCAAACGTGTTTTTCTTCCTCTCAGGTTAATGCCTGGGTTTCAAAATTAGAATTGTAGTTCGGCTCACCCCTCACCCCCACCCTTCTGCCGACGCGGAGTTCCACACCCGTGATAGGCTACATTCTGGTACCCCCTTTGCGTATTTGCCGTGGGGGGGTACTACCGTTGTACCTTACCGATACCCTTGTACCTTATCGATACCCTTGTACTCTGTCGATACCCGTGTACGTTATCGATACCCTTGTACATTTTCGATACGTCGATACCCGTGTACCTTATCGATACCCTTGTACCTTATCGATACCCTTGGCGTACGTACATACGTATTCGATACGCTTGTGGTCGCGTATGCACCTTGTATCATGATACCTTACACCGGTTGGCTACCCGTAGTACATTGTACCTTACCGATACCCTTATACCCCTAACCATCAGGTCGGGAGGGTCAACCTACTCACGCGCCCCGAGGTATAACGACGGCGCAGGTGGTTCTGTTGTTGTAACAGGAGCGAGGGGCTAAATGGACACACGACACGTTTTTCAAATTTCGAAAGTGTGGTGACCTCAAGCTTGAGTTTTCTTTTACCAATCCGCCGTAGGATTTTGAAAAAAACAAAACAAAAACAAAAAACATAGTATTACCTTGTCGATACCCTTGGCGTACGTGTTCATGGTGGATATGTCCTTGCACAGCAGGCTCAGCGGCTTGTGGCGCCCCTGCTCGTTCTTGATCTGCAAGATCTGCACGCCGGACCAAGGATTCGAAACCCGTCGTGAAGCCGTGCGGGTCGAAAAGCAAAACACCCCGACAGAAAACACACGCGCGAAACACAAAACACCGCTTTCAGGAATGACATCTACATTACCGTATTCGGAACATTTCAACACTGATATTAAGACAAAGCGGTCCTTACATAGCCGTCCAGAGTGATACCACTATGTCCGAAAATATAATAAACGAGTTCATACTGAAATTCAATAAACATGTTTATTATATTTCGGGCCTATAAGTGGTATACAACAAGCAAGACAATAACACCCCCCGGGGAAATGATTTTCTGAGCCCATCCCCCCCCCCCTATCAGTACGTATACAACAAGATAATAACACCCCCGGGGGAATGATTTTTCCGAGCCCATTTAACCCTTTCAGAACTGCAAAACTTGTCCCACACTAATTCCAAGTAGTCTGTCTCCAAAAACGTGGGACCGGTTCTTAAGGGGCTGAGCCCCCCAAAAAGTAACGTACGTATATACGTAGGGCGACTTAAAACGACCATTTCGGGTTTGGACACATCTGGAGCAGGTATTGTATATAAGACGACACCCCCCCCCCACCCTCAGACAGATTTCCAAGCTGATTTCTCCGTAACGGGTATACCTTATGTGTACATAAGGGTGCCGACGCCGAGCGAGCGGCGCGTTTGTGTAAAGATCCCGACGAGGTCGTTCCAAAAGTCGACAATTTCGTGTCTGCGGGCCCGCCCTACTTGTGATATATAGAGAGCTTGCTCCGACCATTCGGTTTCACTCGAAAACCGAAAGAGAGCCGGTGTTTTTATTTTATTTTCTATTCATGAATCCCATGAAACCGGCGTTTTCGATTTTTAAGCTCGATCGGATACGTATTCGCAATCCGATTCACGATCACTACAAAAGACACAAGACCAAAATAATATTAAAAAAAACACGAAAAAAACAAACAAAAAACACACGCACACAAACTAAAAACAAAACAAAACAAAAACACACATATATACCTGGTGATACCTGGTACGAAGACATCACAGAACACGCGAAAACACGAATCACACAAAAACAAAACACACACAGACACACATGGTCTGTCTCACCCTCTCCACGCCCTTCCTGCTCTGTATGTCGCACGCGAAGGTGTAGCACGTATCCGTCGGGATTACCCCCACCCCGCCGCTCCGCAATATTTTACCCGCTTCCTCGAGTCTGGTTACGTCCATAGCAGGGGGTGACACGGCGGCGGGGGAGGGGGGGTAGGGGGTAGGGGGGGGGGAGGGGGGATACTTCATATCCATGCATGGCCGTAGTCGTATTACCATAGACCCTCACATCCTTACAATGCTGGGGCGGAGCATGTCGGGGTTTCACCGACCAGGCAGACATTGCTAGCACCAAGGGGGAGGAGCGGTTGTATGTGGTATTTTCTTACAGACGAACGCGAGATTCTAACTTGCACGGCACTAAACAAAAACGGGGGGTTGTTGTGGAGACCGCCGCACGTAGCGTGATTGTACGACCAGCCGCGGAAGAATCTCCGGGAAAAAAAACAAAAGAGATGAAACCAGCACCACATGCCGCTTCGACCGATCACATGGCAACGCACAACCGCAGCAAGAACCGTCAGCACTGCATCCCAGCAAGAACCAAAATGCGGAAGCCATGACTACAGCAGCCAGGCAGCAGAACAACCGCTGCCGCCGCTTGTGCCGTGCGCACTCAAGTATCGCGGATGGGACCAGTCTCGCTGGGCTCCTCGCCGTGCTCTGCTGCCCCCTCGTGCGCTTGCTGCTTAGCGATCTCTTCGGCATGCTATGTACAGTAAGGGTTCCTCAATAAGGCGGTCTGGGTCTGAATAAGGCGGTATCCCGATTTAAGGCGGTCGACATCGCTTGGCACCACTGGGGGATTGCACTCATAGCCTGGAACGAATGGGGCGGCTTCCCTCTGTAAGGCGGTCGTATTGCTCTGCCACACCACCCACCGCCTCACTGGGGAGACCCAACTGTATGTCGAGGCAGCATTCTCTCGGTTGCCTCGACACCCGCTTCGTTGGGGCCCCAGCAGCGCAGGCAACAGTAGCAGCAGCAGCAGCAGCAGCAGCAGCAGCAGCAGCAGCAGCAGCAGCAGCAGCAGCAGCAGCAGCAGCAGTAGCAAACAGCGAGACGTGTGTGCACGGCAAGCACCACGCGCCACAGCAGGAGGGGGAGAAACAGAGCTACCGCGAAGCGCTAAAATAAGCCGATCGGAGGGGGCGCCGAAGGGAGCTAACACCGAGGACCGTGCGAGGCGTTTCTACTATTAACGTAGGCACCAGCGACAGATATCTCTACTACACCTAAAAAAAACAAAACAAAAAAGTGAAAGTGAAAGAAAAAAAAAAACACGTGATAAGGGCGATTTTGAGAATTTAGGAAAAACGGATTTGGCAAGATATTTAGACCGTGTGATACTTCGATCTCGCGTGCTCCTCGTGCGGGTTATAGGAAAATGACTTCATGTAATACATAGGTCGGTGCTTCCCACGGGCGATTGTAAGAAACAGGACACCTACGTAACAAGAAACAGGAAAGCTGGTCCATCAGCCTGGACGTCTTATTTAAGCATGGGTGCGCTCTACATCAACTTCAGTGTAACGGCTTCCGGGTTTAATAATGGTTCCTGCAGAAATCTCAAGCCTTCCTTTCGTATTGCTCGTTTTCTTATTAGGTGTCCCAGGACAAGGGCCAACACAAAAGACGGCACGCCTCAGGACCACTCCGCGCTCACAAGCTCTAGGCCCAAGAAGAGTCTCAAGAGTATGCATACTTCGTACGTAAGGTTAAGGTCCGATATGGCCTGCAAGGTCGGACTCACGGGAGCCGGCCAGGCTCAGAGTGCAGCGTGAAGCTCTACCTCAGGCTATACAGTGCAGGGCACCTATTGATACTACTGTAATAGTAACAAACAGGCTGATAAAAAAGCCAGGCTGAAGTGTAGAGTGGAATAGGAAATTCGGGAGTCGTTATCTTGATATTAGTGAAGTGTAAAAGGAACCCTCTCTATCAAAACAAGGAATCCAACCTGGACCAGATTTCCTGTTTCTTATTACAGTAGGTGTCCTGTACTCTCTATACGTGCAAACTACGAAGCGGTGAGCAGTCTTCGGCGCACGAAGGCAGCAACTCCAGCAACTCGAACGAGTGACAATGGTAGAGGGTGACGATGGGAGGGGGTCAAAACGTCCGAAGCCAATGGAATGCTAACGCTTCCACCCCCAGCTATCGCTCACCGTCTGAACAGGACACCTACTATAATAATACTAATAACTCGTACGTACGTATGATACATACTCGTATATATTTTTTATATCGTACAAGAAAACAAGCACTAAGAAAGGCAGGCTGCTATTTACAGGAACATTAACCCCTTAAGAACTGGTCCTCCGTTTTGGGGGACAAACTACTTAGAATTAGTGGATAATAAGTTTTTCAGTTCTGAATGAGTTAAAGAAATTCGGGAGTCGTTATGATGCTGAAATAACCTATTGTAGTGCAGAACGCGCCCGTTCTCAAATAAGAAACCCAGCTCGAACCAGCGTTCTTGTTGCTTATTACAGTAGTAACTGTCCTGTACTGCTGTATACGTAGTACACAACAACCACATCTCTAAGCACATGCAACAGCTATTTGTCATGCTACAGCAGTAGTAGTAGCATACCGGGTACACCTGATACATCGTGCCGGGTACCAGGTACTCGTACGTGGTGTGCATGTTACGTGTGTACATGTGCACATACCATGCCGTGCTGCATAGACTTACTTACTAATATCTCCCCCAGGGATTGCTCATCCCTGGCCTCTCAGAGCTCCCACTTTGAACACCGCCTCCTTTCGTTACTTGGTCATCTCTTCGTTCCGTATATACTTTAGTTGCGAGAGGCTTCTTCCTCTTTCAGTTTTGGGTTCGTGCGGGTGCCCAGAGAGCACGGCAGCGCGGGCGAGCCCGGCACCATCGCCGGTATGGGAGGGCACTGGCCAGTAGAGGGGGGGGAAAGGAGCGCGGTCGTCTTTTTCGTGGCTAGGCGTGGCGTGTCCATCGAGACACGAGGGAAGCATGAAGGGTCTTTGTCTGCGTTGCTGCTTGCTGTATCAGTTCAGTATGTCATAATTATAAAGTTTTTTATAATTGTTAAAGAACATTCAAGCGGTGCTTATTTTTCGGAACACACACCAATTTTTTTAATCAGAGAGTGACAGCAAGGCGGTTTGAACACCATCATGCTCGAGCGGGCGAACGAGGGCCACGGTGAGCACCGAGCTTCACGCGATGCGGGCCACGGGGCTCACTGGGACAGAGAGGTAGTAAAGCTCGACCCGGGCCGAATCGATGGCGAGGTGATCGCGGGGTGGCTGGAAGCGTCGAGGGTGACAGAACGCGACAGCAGTCGTTTTAACTTTTTTGTTTTTTGAGCGGCGCGATCACGATACGAGTACGAGTTCGTATGTCATTCGAAGTGCTACTGCTGTTACTGCTGTTGTTGCTTGCCGTTTTTGTTCGAGTACGAGTACTAGTTCGAGTATAATACGAGTACGAGTACGAGTCGAGTACGAGTACGAGTCGAGTACGAGTACAAGTCGAGTATGAGTACGAGTCGAGTACGCGTCGAGTACGAGTACGAGTACAAGTACGTATGTATCATACGGTCTTTCTCAGTTTTGTGGATTTTTTTGTTTTGCATTCTTCACAACTTGGCGACCGTGCTGGTGTTGTGCGTTTTCTCTTTCATACAATAAAGTATACCAGGTATACTCGTACAAAGTACGAAGTACTTCGTACTCGTAATATTATTAATAGTGTTGTACTACCACACATACTCACGAAAAATGCACAACTCACACACCCACAGCAGACAGCGCAGCGCCGTGCCGTGAGCCGTGTTGCTGTGCTTTCTCTTTCGAACGTACAGCTTTGTCGTCATGGAGCATGGAGCTATTGTGCACCCCGAGCATGCTTTGCATGCATGTCAAGTCCGCCGTTTCTTTGCTGCACCATGAACCTCTTGGCATTTTCAAGTCGCGGTGCCTGCACTACATCATGGGGGCCTCTTCTGTACCCCTTTCCTTGCGCGAGCGTAGCGGGCGGCGTCAGCCGCCCGCGAAGCGGAGCCCTTGTATGTGCTACTATTGTGGGTTCAACTTGGGGGAGTTTGCAAGACCCACAGGTGCGGACAACGTAGGAGCCAGGTTTTGCTATCATAGACGCGTCAAGATCCCTTTCGGCCTTAACATACTATGTTTAGTGTAATCCATCCGTCAGTCAAGGAGTCAAACCCGTCAAGCCGCGGTCTCCTCATGTCATGAACAGCATGTTATGTGAGTTTTGAATCCGAACATCCTTCTCCCGTACCTCCAAGAATCGCTCTCAAGGTCCTCGATCTCGATGTACAGCGCCTTCTTCTGCTGCTTCGAGCGCCGGGAAGCGGTCGACGCCCCTCCCCCTCCTCCTCCTCCTCCTCCTCCTCCCCCTTTCTTGCCCCTAGCCTTGACCTTCATAGACAGCGAGGTCGCTCGCCGCGGACTGCTGCTGTGATGGTCATGATGACGCATGCGTCTCAAATCATAACCCAGCTGAGCTCTTCCTCCTGTCCTACAGCCGAACGCCGGAGCAACCCAGCAGCTAGCAGCGCTGCAACGGCCGGTGCTAGAGGAGGACGACGATGTCCTTCTGTTTGACGAGGCACGCCGGCGGCGATGGCTTCGGACATGGAGAGCATTCACGGTACGAGGGTGTTGTTCCGTGTGAGAAAGCTGGAAGGAGGCCGAACACGGTGCTTGGGTCGATCTTGGCAACGCATTACGAGCACGAGTACGAGGGAACGATAGGGTGGACACCACGAGCGCTACAAGTACGGCAGCTCGACACGCCGCCCGCGCGCTAGGCTTCAAGGTTGTAGCCATCATGAGACCAAGTGTGTATGGCACAAGGGTCCGGTGAAAGTCAGTGTGCAGAGCAGAACATCGAGCGATAAAACATGCACAGCAGCAAGCCTTGTGGTTTGAGGAGGTTTTACATTGATAATGTGGCGTGTTGGTATTTTGGCGTTTCATGTGTACGTTTTGGTTAATTACGCCGCGTTGCTCTTCGGCAAGACTAAACAACCGACAACGGCTGGCTTGTGCGGCTGTGCAGGCTGTGCGGCGGCTATTATACTCGCTTGCTTTCAGAGGCAAGCATACATAAGGGAAGGGAGGATAATATACGGTCTCGGGGGCGAACGAGCGAGATGTTGGCTCCTCCTCCTTCTTCGTCGCCATCTCGAGACCCAGAACCGCTGGCGAAAAACATCACGGACGTCCTGCGGAAGGAAGCGGAGGAGAAGGCTTTGAATCGCGAAGCCATCGCCTGTCTCAGAAGGTACGGAAACTATGGCACGATCAATCCCGACACACCATCTGTGCGTAGGACTTGCGTCAATTTGTGAGTGACCAAAACATAAGGACATGTGTACAGGGCTTCGTGGCCTCGAAATCATAAATCAAAGGGTATTGCGGATGAAAGCTGGCATATTTTGTATGCGCACTCATTTGCCAACGACCATTCCCGGTAACGCGTTGTCGAGAAACGATCACTTCTTATGTGTACGGTATTACGTATATACGTGCCAGTACAAGTACTGCAGTTCGGGCAAAATGCAGTACCGAAACATCGTGCGGAGAACAAGCAGAGCAGAGCAGAGCAGAGCAGAGGGTGCAGCAGCAGTGTCGCCTTCATGGTACATATGCCATCGCTTTGGCGAGTGTTCTCTAGAATATGATTGCGTTTAATGGGAACAACCAATGCGTACCACCGATAGATACACTACTGTAGATACACCACTACAGTTAGTTATTCTACGCACGCGTACACCGCATGCTCTCCGTACGACGGTTATGCATGTCCGCATCTCGTACAATAGTACAGCCATGAAATTAACATGACTACGAGTACAGCAGTGGGTACACATACGCCTATTTTAGAGCGTCCCCGTGACGACAACAAGCCAAAACAAGCGCTATTACTTAACTACACATTGCTCTCATCTGTAGTGGGCAATATCTAGCTTTTAGTATAGGCGGGGCATACATTCCGATTTGACCGAATGCTCTTATATTGGGCGCTCTTGAATCGGGGTACCCACTGCTACCCGTACAGCAGTATCGGCCCGCTCGTAAGAAAGGAACCCACAAGAAAGTCAGCCTCAAAAAATGAAAAAAAAATGAAAACAAAATAACAAAGCTCTCAGCCTAATCAGTGCGCAAACTTTAAGAAAGAGACCCCTTCCTGTGGCTGGCCTGGGCCCAAGGCACCATTCGTTGTGCAATACTGGTACTGGTAAATATAATGGTATGGGCTAGGAAGGCCGGTAATTACCTCTGCATAGGTAATTGGTCCGTTTTCGTATAACTTGGATGGCATTCGTATTCGGTATTCGGGGTATTTATAATATCTGTGGGCCATAGTTATAGTTATAGCGCGCAGAGGGGTTGCTCTGCACGCGGGTCCCAGTGACACTTCGCCACCATCGTATCGATATAATCGTTTGACGCGCTTACAGCAGTACGAGTACGCACTATTGTGTAGCACGAGTACTGCTGCACTGAATAATATATTATTACGTATCCGTACTTTTCCATGATCGACGGCCACAGCGATGATGCTGCATTGACGTACTGCACTACTACTGTGTGTCGTCTGTGTGTCAGTGGGTCTACCCCCTTCATCCTGCTGCAAAATGATTTGTATTCGAAGATCTAGAACTACTGTTGTTGTGCCTGTCTGCACTGCTGTACTGAATCCATTTGATGCTGCTTACTTACTACGCGTATAATACGTCTGACGACGCACTCCGCTACTTGGCGCTTCTATCGCATCGATAGAATCCATAGTACTCGTAGTAGTAGAGAGAGGCAACAATCCTTTTGACTCGCACACGGGGTTTGTCGGCTGGGCGGGGAGCGGGTCGGGGCGCTGCCCCGACCCGCTCCCCGCCGCAAAGTCTGTGATGTGTGGCGACAAGAATACTCTTCTTTTTGCACCGACAAGAATACTCTTCTTCTTGCACTTGACGGGCTGTACGAATAATACGTATACGTACTGCATTCAATTCGCCATCAATCGCATCAATCGTAAATATTCCATTCCGTGTGTGTCCGTACGAGTGAGTACGAGTACAGTACCGGCCCGCTCATAAGAAACCAGAAATCGGGCTTAGGCTTACTTTCTTATTTTAGAAAGGGGTGTGTCCCGCACTAACTTCAGTATAATAGCTGTCGACTTTCTTATTTCCCCCGAACTGTTTAGGCTGAGTTTGTTGTAGGGCACTTTCTCGTGGGAGGGCCGGTAGTGTACAGCATGTCAAGATGTCAAGATGTCAAGTATGTACTCGAGTCTCGTATTAAAAAAAATAAAAAAAAACAGCTGTGAGCTCGAGGATTTCGTCGAAGCGCATGTGATGTCGAGCGGCGTAACTTGTTGTGTCGTTTCATTTGGCGTTACATTTCGCACGAACATCATGGATCATGGACCATGGACCATGGATCATGGATCATGAAATCGTGGATCGACTCGGACTCTCTCCCAAGGCATGGGCCCTATGGGCCATACTCGTAGAAATCATGACGATTGATTGTGTGTTTCGGATCACACACCCGAACGCCGTCTGACCCACTCCGCTTCCTGGCAATTCCATTCAAACAATATTCACGGACGCGCATACACAGGGTTGCCAGCTGGGCGGGCACGGGGGTCGGGCTGCGCCCGACCCGCTGCCCGCCGCCTCGCCTGTGAAGTATTATGTATTGTTGTAGCTTGTACGCAGCTATGCCTGGTATTCATCATGTACATACAGCATTTTTTTTGTATAATGCTGCTTGGCGTCCTCGATTTGTATGTAGTATGTGCTTGCGCACAACGCAGCTTAAAATCAGCGTCCTCCACATTATCGTCGGGTGCTAGCGCACAACGCAGGCGTATATCACCTAGGCTTAGCAGCACAGCAGCAGCCAGCACAGCAGCAGCAGCTGCTGCAGTAGTCTCCACGTTATCTTCAGGTGGCTACCCGCCTTGCCTCGCCTGTGAAGTATTATGTATTGTTGTAGCTTGTACGCAGCTATGCCTGGTATTCATCATGTACATACAGCAGAGCAGCCTTTTTTGTAATGCTGCCTTGGCGTCCTCATGTATGTATGTGCTCGTCAGGCGCTTGCGCACAACGCAGCTTAAATCAGCGTCCTCCACAATATCGCCGGTGCTAGCGCACAACGCAGCGTATATCACCCAGGCTCAGCAGCAGCAGCACAGGCAGCAGCAGCACAGCAGTACGCTGCTGCAGCAGTCCTCCACGTTATCGTCAGGTGGCTGCGCCGTCGCTTTGCACAGCTAGCTGCACTTCCACTTCCCATGTAAAGCTCAGTACGAGTACGTCAGGCGCTTGCGCACAACGCAGCTTAAATCAGCGTCCTCCACATTATCGCCGGGTGCTAGCGCACAACGCAGCGTATATCACCCAGGCTCAGCAGCAGCAGCACAGCAGCAGCAGCACAGCAGCAGTCCTCCACGTTATCGTCAGGTGGCTGCGCCGTCGCTTTGCACAGCTGCACTTCCCACTTCCCATGTAAAGCTCAGTACGAGTACGTCAGGCGCTTGCGCACAACGCAGCTTAAACCAGCGTCCTCCACATTATCGCCGGGTGCTAGCGCACAACGCAGCGCATATCACCTAGGCTCAGCAGCAGGAGCACAGCAGCAGCAGCACAGCAGCACGCTGCTGCAGCAGTCCTCCACGTTATCGTCAGGTGTGGTTGCGCCGTCGCTTTGCACAGCTGCACTTCCCACTTCCCATGTAAAGCTCAGTACGAGTACGTCCGACACAATAATCGCCTCGACACCAGAGCTGATATTACCTAGTCGGGTTAGTATCGAAAGTGTATAACTTTATCTAGCCAAAGGCTACAGAGTCAAATTTCTATGCCAGGTGTAACATGAAGTAGAGGGATTGATGGGCTACAGAGCCAAATCGTGTTTGGAGTCGAACTAAGTAGGGGAGGGGATTACTAAAAAAAGATGGAATTAGACCTCGAAACAGAGTTGAAAGGCAGGGGATTTGGGAAATTAAATAATTTCCGCGACAGAGCCCAGTAACTAAAGTCACTGGGAATACTTGAAGCCCATCCCGAGGCAGATGTCATCTGGCTCGGGGGTTAATATAAGCTGCTTCTCTTCTACGCTTGACTCTACGGAAAGTGAGTAACACCAAGGATGCTTAATAGACAAACCTGCAAGGGGATACTCTGTGTCTCACCCAGTCTTATCACACGTGGCGTCGTCGGCAGGACGGAATAACAGAAACGCGTCTTCTCGGGGCAAACCAAAATCAGACCAGCGCAACATAAGAAAATATGTGTTTTCGCGCGCGCCCATGATAAGAAAGTCAGCCTGAGCCCGATTGAAGGTTTCTTGTGAGAGGGGCGGTACTACTGCTGTATTCCGTTGAGTCGGGGTTTCTTGAGGGCTGTACGTATTACAGGTGACGGAAACCTCAACCGCAGGCATGTTGTATCGAGCATGACACCCTCAAGCCGGTGCCTGGGTACGATACTTCTGTACGTTCAACTGGCACATGGCCGAACATCAATACTGACACGGTTTTAACCCCCCCGCTTTGGCCGCCTGTTACGTACGTGCTGCTCGCAACCCTGCACTATTACGTGGGGCCTTGTAGCAAATACCACTCTTTCCCGAAATATAAGCACCTTTTTTATTGACTATTAATCTAAAAAATGTGCTTATATTTAGGGACATAGTGGTAGGACCTACGGTATACACACACACAAAACCTGTATGTTGATATTTTTTTACCAACGATATTTGGTCCCCTATTTACTATGGTCCTCCGTAATAGGCCAATCCGATGCATGCTCGTAGCTTAAGGTAGGGGTTTCCCCTAATTTTTCGGAGGTTATGCTAATCACTTGCTTTTAGTATTGGGGCTCTATGCCTCACCCCAAAAAAAACGGATCTTAACCCTTATAGGACTGGAGTCCCGTTTCGGGGACAAATTACTTAGAATTAGAGTGGTTTGTCCCCAAAATGGAACTGCAGTCCTAAAGGGGTTAAGAAAAGTAAAAGCACAAACCGACGTACTATTAATATTACGGGGGAGCATACCACTCTGTCCTTAAATATAAGCACCGTTTTCATTGAATATTGATGTATAAAATGTGCTTACATTACGGGACAGAGTGGTAGTGAATAGGGGGGACCTGCGGTACACAAAAAAAAAACTACATACGTATTTCCCTATTTTTACCAACAGCATTTGGTCTTGCTTACTATTATGCCCCCCCACAACATATCAGGTGTATCACGAACAACGCATAAGTTGGTATTCTGGCGATTTATATCATACTGCTGTGGGTTAACCCTTTTAGGACTGCAGTCCCTTTTTGGGGACGAACCACTCTAATTATAAGTAATTTGTCCCCAAAACGGGACTCTAGTCCTATAAGGGTTAACCCCTTAAGAACTGGTCCCAGGAATTTGGGCACACACTACTTGGAATTAGTGTGGGGGAGGCATTTTTTTCAGTTCTGAATGGGTTAAGGAGCCTTGGAATTAGTGTGGGATTTTTTTTTTTTTCAGTTCTGAATCGGTTAAGGAGCCTGGTCACCATAAATATTTTCGGCCGAAAAATGCTCGTACAAACAGTTATGATCGTATTAATAAATAGCACGCGTCTTCCTTCGTTCTAACGACATTCGATAGGCGCTCTTTCAAGACTGGCGGGAGAAACCCAGCAGCAGCAGCGATCCCCGCGGTGGCGAACAAGTCGCGGCACAAAACAGCATCAACAAAAGCAGCAGTAAAAGCGGCAGCAGCGGCAGCAGCAGCAGCAGCAGCAGCAGCAGGGAACGGATATGCGGACGCTCCTTTCGTGAAACGGCCGGACCATCGCATACGACGGCTCCGGTCCCTGCCCGACGCCACTTCAAGGTGATGTATTATCCTTTGCCTTGCGAGCTCGTGAGTGCTTTTGCATATACGTGCATTCCTTGTCTTGCTGTGACGCAGCAACAAGCCTTCGTTAATAAGAATAATAATAATAATTAGAACAATAATAATAATAATAATAATAATAATAATAATAATAATAATAATAATAATAATAATAATAATAATAATAATAATAATTAACGCGGCCCGGGCTAGAAAGGGGGTGCTCCACACTAACGTTGGCATACAGCACGTACGCGACATGTTTAGTATTTCAGGCTGAGTTTTTCTTTTTATAGAAATTTAAGATTTTGCAAGCTGACTGAGCATTTTGCGACCAGAAAGGAACGCCGCTCTGTAAACTCAATGTAACAGCCTTTAAGACCCCATGCTTAGCGCTGACGCCACAGTAAGCCGCTACGAAGCCTTACATAGCCAAAAACAGAAGGATCATTGCTGTCGTGTACCGCTTGCTGTAACAACTCTCAACTTAACCACTACTGCGATGCACGGTACGGTAGAGGTGCCGCATGATTTTTCTGAGCGTTGTCGCTTGAGGAGCTCTATATGCCTCACCGAAAAAAAAATGTTTTTGGACGGAAGTGAAAGTGCTACCCGATGTCCAATCTCATGCCCAAAGTATACTCTGAAACATATTGCAACACAAGAAAACGGAAATTCCGTCGATTCCGGGCTAAGGAGGCTTTAATACATCGTTCAGAAACAGTTTCAGCCAAAAAAAGGTATACCTTATACCTCTATCAGAAACTCCGTCGGTCCGCAGTACTTGATACGAGCGGAATTGATTATTAATGCGTCCCGGGTGCATTAAGGGCCCGTTTTAACGAAGAAGAAAAAAAGTCAATTTGGAAAAAAAAATATTGAAATCCGCTTTTCATTGGTCAACACACGCACTAGCACCAAAGATTAGGATCTTGGGGCAGTCTATAGGCGTGGGCGCGGCTGTTGTCCCGGTGGCCTCGGGTTGTGGTTCACGTGTTGTCGCCTCGGTCGTGGTCATCGATGCCACCAAGAAATGACCAGATTGTACCGGGGGCGTTTGCCCACCGTGGACATGCCGGTCCAAGTCGGGCCAACTCCTCAATTTGATTTGAATTCTTTGGAAAAGAAGGTCCTGGGACCTTCCTGGTTTTTTCGTCCAATTCAAATTGATTAGACCCCAAGATCCTAATCTTTGATGCTGGTGCGTGTGTTGACCAATGAAAAGCGAATTTGAATTTTATTTTTTCCAAATTGAATTTATTTTATACTCGTTAATATGGGCCCTAAGGGCCCGTTTTAACGAAGAAAAAACAAAATCAATTTGGAAAAAAAAAATCAAATCCGCTTCTCATTGGTCAGAACCCGCACCACCACCCAAGATTATACCCCAAGATCCTAATCTTTGGTGCTGGTGCGTGTGTGGACCAGTGAAAAGCGAATTTGATTTTTTTTTTTTCCAAATTGATTTTATTTTATACTCGTTAATATGGGCCCTAAGAATTATGTGTTTTTTTTTTTTTTTCTATTCGGCAAATGTGCAGGCAGCATGCGCTGCTTCAGCGCTCATCACTCAGAACACAAACACGATTATGAGAAACAAAATGAAGGGAAAACATGAAAAAAAAAAAGAAAAAAGTACAGTATGTGTTTGCACAGTAGTAGTATTCGAGTCCACCTACATCTCTGTACTTCCGCCTCCCTCTGTGCGTTTTTCGTTCTTCTTGAGGGTCACAACAATTAAAATGTTGACGAATATGATCAAAATCGTTCTCACAGCTGTTGTTTTTCAATTCAAAATAAATTAATAAATAAATTGGCGGGATCATCAAGAATTCTCTAAAAACGACCGAGTCAATAGTAACGGTTCCGCCCTATTCCCGAATATGTTTCATCCTCCAAAAACTGCAGGTGTGCAGTTCTAAAAGGGTCTATCTACCTTTATGTACAGCAGTAATACGCAGATATTTCATAACGTCGTATTTATGAACTATATCGCAGGGGGCAAGGGTCGAGAGATCACCCGCTGCGCCGTCGAGATAGCGTCCCGTTGCGCGGACTCGGCGGAAGCGGCGGCAGCGACGGCAGTAGCGGCGGCGGCGGCGTTTTCAATGGCATCCGGGGCGGGGGAAAGGGCAGCACTGCGGTCGGTAGCGGTAACGCCGCTGTCGGTAACGCCGTCGGTAATGCTAACACGACCAAAACTATGGAGGAGATGTCGTGGTGGCCACCAGCCGACGGGGGCGCGTATGCAGGCCGAGGCGGGAGAGGAATGCCTCCAGACGTGGCGAGGACGGACGCGTTCCCGGCTAAGCTCAGGTAACGTGACGGTTCGTACGTGACAGAGAGGTTACGCGTATATCCTATTTTGGCTCTGAAGGCTCGCGGCTTACTGTGATGTCAACGCTGAGCATATAGACTCTTACAGCCAATTATTAGTAAGTACGAAGGATTTAAAGCTTCTCGGTGGGCACAGATTATGCTTATTCATACTCATACGTAGCTGTAAATTATTACGTCAACGCTGAGCATAGACTCTTACAGCCTATTGCTAATAAATAGGATTTCAAGTTATTCGTCCTCGTTAGCTGTAAATGCTTATGCAAAAAACAAATCTGAGTCGGAAATTTCTTAAACTGCGTACGAGTTCCAAACGATTAGAACGCATGTCGCGCATTGTACCAGTGCCCAGTGGATTTGTGCGGGCACTGCTGATGTATTACCTTCAAATTGAAGTTGTGGTATTATAGTATGGCGCAATCTTCAATCTCACAGTTTCATTTTGCAAACTGGGGGTCAGGTCGGGTCAACATGCTCAAGTTCCCGAAGGTCGTAGACAGCAAGGGCTGATACGTCCGAGGGGGCATGGAGTGAATTGACACACGACACGAAGTGCACGAAGTGAGACGTGGAAGTGTGGAGGGCGTAAGCTTTATTTTGACCCATCCGCCGGAGGATAAAAAAATAAAAATAAATAAAAAATACGAGTTTCGACCAAATCCTCAATCTCACGGTTTTTTTTTTTAATTTAATTTAATTTAATGAATATATCATGCTCTATTGTTGTTAGCCAAATGCAGACAAATTGATAAATACGTTTAGGATGATACATATTTGGCGTTGATATTTTTCGGGTCAATGTCGCCGAACACTGATTCAGATGTTCTGTTCTTGTTTTCCCCGTTCGCTAAGCAGACAAGCCGAAAACAATAATTGAGGGGCACGTTTTTTGCTTGGGGTATATGAGGCAGGCATGCAATACTAATGTGTGTGTCTGGGGTATTTTGGCTGGGATGCACGAGAAACGAGGTGCCCCTCGTCGAAAATCGGCCCCTGTATCTATTTCGAGTAGCATTAAGCTCCTCCTATTTGCCGCCGACCGACAAGAGCCCCAGGGTATGTGAAACTTGGCGTGCACGCCCTGGAAGTTTTCCCTCACCATGCATTAAAAATTTAATTGAAAATAGCCGGTGTTATAAGTCTCGGTGTAAAAATGTATCCCACGTCAAACAGATAGACCATCTGCAAATAGCTGATCTACAGATATATTATTTACAAATATATCATGTACAAATCGATCATCTACAGATAGATCATCTACAGATATATCATCTACAGATATATCGTCTACAGATGGATCATCTACAGATATATCATCTACAGATATATCATCTACAGATAGATCATCTACAGGTAGATCATCTACAGATAGATCATCTACAGATATATCATCTACATATACATAATTTACAATTTGATCATCTACAGACAGATCATTTACAGATAGACCATCTACAGATAGATCATCTAGATCCTTAGATCCTAACCTGCCGTTATGAGGCGTTTTGTGCAGGATCTGGTATCAGTTCAAGGTCCAACCAAGTAAAATGTGTACATACGTGCCTGGTCACCCATATCGTACTACGGCTCCCGCCCGGTGTCACGGGAGCTAAATCCTTAAAGACGAGAAAAATATCTGCCCTGAAAGGCCTAGCCTACACCATGAAGCGGGGGAATGGACGGGTCAGCCCGATACCTTTTGTTTTTCTGAGGTTATGATAGCCACTTGCTTATACATACCTTACCCCAGAAAACTGAACATAGTAAACCCGATGAACATAGTAAAGCATTAATTAGCCTATTATTGGTGTACCGCGAAGAACATAGTAACACGCTGTTAATGTTAATACTATCAACGGCAGGGTTAAGGAGGAGATCAAGTGTCAGTCAAAACACTATTTGCCTCATAATGCAAAAACGAAGTGCTACTATAACGGGGGTCCATAGTAAATAGGACCTACGGTATATACAAAAACCTCTATATTTCCCTATTTTTACTAACAATATTTGGTCCTATTTACTGTGGTCCTCCGTAATACTAGGTTTTAGTGTGGAAAACTCGACCATATATTGCGTAGCACTCATCATGTTCGAGTTAAATCGTGCAGTCACTTTTGCGATTCATGCAGCGGAGCTCGTATCCAGGGTGATACATACCAGTGCACAAGGTATCTAGTAGACAACAAACCATGGAGAAAAGTGAATCCCGTGGTGGCTGTGTGCGGTTTGCTCTGCGCCATGGCAGAGCTCGCCCCAGAGAGGCAAGCACCCAGCAGGCGGTAAAGTCTGCTTGCTGCTATTGTTCCAATCGAGCTCAAAGCTCCAAAAACCCGATGCAGGGAGGAGGGCAGCTGTAGTCGATTAAAGGCCGTCTCGAAGAAGAGGACGAAGCGGGAAAAGAAGAGTGGGTGCATGTTGAGTTGTGAGAGAGGTGTGCGCGTGCGTGTATCTTCGACCTCGATCGACCACAGCTGTTCAAGACTCCCCGAGAATACTTCGTACCGGCATGTAGCCGTTTGCCGCCAAGCTGTCTCGAAGAAAAGAACGAAGAGGGAAGAGTGGGTGCATGTTGAGTTGTGAGAGAGGTGTGCGCGGGTACCCTCGACCTCGATCGATCACAGCAGCTGTTCAAGACTCCCCCGAGAATACTTCGTACCGGCATATACCCGCTTGCCTGCCCGCCCGTCCACCCGCCCGTCACGCCACGCGACACCTTTCGTCGCTGCTTGCCCGGTCGCTTCCAATCGATTGTTTTTTCGCCGGCAGTTGCGGGTACTGCCGGAAGCGGGTCCGCGTTGAAGTTCTCGATCGGCACGAGGAGAGGTGGGAGGTGGTAACACATCGTTCGTTCGTTGTTCATTGCACGCATATCATGCCTTGCGTGTTGGATAAACCATGCTATCATAATTTCTCACATTGCGTTGTCATCGACCATTTTTTTTTTTTTTTTTTTGACAAATTTATGTTTTGAGCGGGCTTAAAGTCGTCAGAAACCAACGATGGCACCGAAAATAAATGTATTCCCACTATGCTGCCTAAAGGTGGAGGTGCACCATTTTTGTTTCCTAAGGGTTGGTCACGCGAACAGCTAGCTCTGTACCTGCAGGAGCCTGCACACTGATTTTGGAGGAAAATTAAAAGTGCTGCTTGTATACTTCGAAGTATATATACCCGATGTAAACATATAACGAAACAATATATTTCACCACAAAAACAAAAACAAAAAAATCCCGACAATTTCGTGTTGTGGAGGACCCGTCATTTTTGGAAACATTTCAACCAAAAACGTGCTACCAAACAATATTTCATCACAAAAAAAAAAATGAAATTCCGACAATTTTGGGTTAAGGAGAGGCCCGTCATTCCGGAAACGTTTCGGCCAAAAAAAAGGTATACCTCTCTACCTCTATGGCAGCACGCGTCTACACACCGTATTCCTTTTGTTTTCTGATTTCGTAGTGTTTTCCTCCCGTCTTATTAGGTGCCCGTCGAGAAATCCAGACCTGTTCGCGACGCCGTGCGTGGGCTGCGGCTTTCAGGGACCGCGCTGCGCCTGCTGGGCCCTTCGAAACGGATTGCTCAAGGAGACCAGGTACGAGGTGCATTAGAGAGAAACAAGCCTACGTTCGTATTGGAGTGAAGACGAAGGGAGCCGCGCCCCAAGAACAAGCTTGATTTTCTCCATCAAAACACCGCCACTACTGTATTGGATGGGTCGACGTGTTGTTTGGTTACTTTTAGGGCTGTTCACGGGTCGGGTCAAAACACGCCGGTCGGGTCGGATGGGGTCACCTAACCCGACCCGACTCGACCCGATTCGATCCGACCCGACCCGACCTACCCGACCCGACCCAACCCGACCCGACCCGACCCGATCCGACCCGACTCGACCCGATTCGATCCGACCCGACCCGACCTACCCGACCCGACCCAACCCGACCCGACCCGACCCGACCCGACCCGACCCGACCCGACCCGACTCAACCTTTGATAAATCGAATACCTCCTGACCCGACCCGGCCCGATCCGTAATGCTTTGATGATCTCCTGGCCCGGCTCGCTGATCGGGTTATTCCGGCCCGTAAGCAAGCGCTGATTGTTTTGGCTGTTAACGTTGAGATATAATGGATATGGCCACTACTACTGCGGTAGCGGGCTGGTAAAATGTTGGTTGGCTGCAAAATAGTTGATGTATATCGCTGTTTAACCAAACAGTTTTAACACCCTGCAACGTGCGTCATACGCTAAGCTTTCATACCTCGGAAAGATAGATCACATCCATTCCCCCTCCATGACCTATACCAGGTAGTTCTCCCAGAGCAGTTATATTCCTGATCTGTATGGGCTGTATGATATGTATGATCTATATGATCTGTATGATCTGTACAATCTGTATGATCTGCATGATCTGTATGATCTGTATGATCTGATGATCTGTATGGTCTGCATGTTCTATACGATATGTATGGTATGTATGATCTGTATGATCTGTATGGTCTGTATGGTCTGTATGGTCTGTACGATCTGTATGATCTGTATGATCTG
This sequence comes from Saccharina japonica, assembly GCA_008828725.1. Lineage (NCBI taxonomy): Eukaryota > Phaeophyceae > Laminariales > Laminariaceae > Saccharina > Saccharina japonica. Next base: position 214,044 of record MEHQ01003059.1, read on the forward strand.
TATGATCTGTATGATCCGTATGGATCTGTATGGTCTGTATGATCTAAGCTTAGCAATGTTGCCCGGTAGGAGACGAATCTCCTGCACGATCTACGGCAGGACAAGTTTCCTACCGCTGGATCTGTACGATATCAATCTTGCACAGCGTCTCATATTGGCCGGTTAGGATCTAGATGATCTGTATGATCTATCTGTAGATGATCTATCTGTAAATTATATATATGCAGATGATCCATCTGCAGATGATATATCTAGAGATGATCTATCTGTCCAACGCGTGAAATATTTGTTTTTGTTTTTTCTGCAGGGCATCTGTTTTTCGTCCCGATGTGTCGGGAGCAAGATTCCTTGACAGGTTTATCTCACTTGTTTCTGTCACGAGCGAGCCTTTGGCAACCGCAACCCCAGACTGTAGAAAAGGCGACGGCACGCCGACACATGGCCGAGCAGAAGTAGCCTCCAATCATGTACACTAACGTATTCTGTTAAGGTCTAGGAAGGAAAGCTGCAACGCCCTCTTTGCTAGCTGGCATGCATGCCGCATGCACAAGTCGCATGCGTGGGCTTCGCTTGCAATTGCAATGCAAGTTCGCCTGGAAATGCCAGCATCCTCTAAAATAGCGCACAAGACCCCTCCCGTGTCTGCACCGTTTTTGCGACCAATCCCGGCTGGTATTTTACGCAAGCTAGCAAGAAAGCGAGCGGAGCTCCTGCTCACGCTGGTACTCTTATGAAACCATTGCGAGTTCCTTGATGCAACTTGTGAGTGCTCGTAAAATTATTCATTTTTGCGCCTTGTCCCCCTTCGCTGAAAACTTTTTGTTTTAAACGCTTTGTTTTCTGCCTGATGTTCATACATACATACATACATACGTGCGTCTGTCTCCTTATCCCCCTTCGCTGAAAACGATTTTCTGCCTTTTTTTGTTAACTTTTGTTTTTCTGCCTACTGTAGTATTCATTCATACGAGCATCTATCTCCACACCCGTTTTGACGACGTTGCCTTGCCGAATTTTTCAGAACCCAGCCGGAGAAGCCCCTGTTCGCGCTCTTCAAGAACAGCAGGGAGGCCAGAGCACGGGGAGAGAGCGGGGTCGGCGTGGGCGGTTGGCACGGACGATCGGGTGCCGCGGCAGCAGCAGCAGCTGCCGCCGCCGCTCTAAAGGTGATCCATCACACCACCGCCTTCCAAGTCGGGAAACCCGTGTGATTTAGAGCAGATACACCCCCCTGGCGTGTGCATGAAGTAGATGATAGTGTTTTCGGGTGGCATCCACATGATCTGCATGGTCTGCATGATCTGCATGATCTGCAATAGAACATGCCGTGCTTGGTTTGATCTGTACGGTACAGATCCTGCACAACGTATCATACCGGCAGATACAGGATCTACTACTGTAGTAGATGAGCTAGCTCGTGATATGTCGGCCCGGGCAGGTTCCCTAGACGGTGAACATTGTCACGGATGAACATGTGTACCGTGAAAAATCTCTTGCGATATCGTGCCCTCTCTTGTGTCAAAGTTCGCGAACGAATGCCTTGAAATAGTATTCATTAATTCAAACGTGTCCCTCGAAGTAAGTACATACATGTTTCACGGTTTGTCAGAGCTCCCACTTAGACACCGCCTCCTTATATCACTTGCCGGAGCTTTCCTTCCTTTCTCTGTTTCCTACGCACTTTTGTTGGCGAAAGCCTTTCCCCCCCCCTTTTTTTTCTTCGGTTTTTGGGTTCGTGCGTGTACCCAGAGAGAACGGCAGCGCGAGCGAGCCCGGCGCCATCGCGGGTATGGGAGGGCGCTGGCCAGTAGAGATCGTGTCCCCACCACGAAGCTCAAGCCATTAATTAGTTAATTAATTCGTCCTACCCCTACCCCCATCGACTTCCAGCACACCCAGTGCCTTATGTTTCACCTCCGATCGGCATGCATGTACTTTTGACGAAAGAGCACCTACTGTAAACGAGATGACTGTGCGGATACCAGGTAATAGGTGGAGCGGCTAAGATGGAGCACGCTCTCGACCTCCCTCTCTTCGTGAAAAACGCTTGCAGCCAGTAGAGTACCCCGCCTTATAGGATAGGGTTTCCGTTTTTTTTTTGTGTCGCTTGTTTCACTTGGTTTGATGAAGAAGAGATATCATACTCGTACGTATTCTTAATATTTTTAGTAGGCTTTGTGCATTATACCTTAGGTTTTCACTTTTTTTTTTGTTTTTTTGTTTTGGTTTCCCTTGCGGGTTACCTCTTCTTCTCTTTTGGTAATGTTTTCGGGGAGGTCGACGTGGAAGCTCATCCTGCATAGTGTCCGGTGTCGAGCACACAGAAACAAAAAACATACCAGGTATAACTACAACAGGGTGCGTACGTGCGTACGTACGTACGCCTGTGTACTGCCTGCTGTGTTTTTAGCGGGCGCGCTAAAACTGACTATGACATAAAAGCGCTCCTGCCGTGGTAAGGCCGTTCCTCCCTCAACACAAAAACTCCCGAAAAATGACTACATAAAACGCTATTTGTGTTGAGGGAGGACGCGAGGTCCCACTAAGACTATTCGTACGCGTGCCGATATTTTCACCAAAGTTGTTGGACAAGCACGGAGGACCCCAGCGCGAGCGGCGGCAGGGGGGGGGGGGGGGGTTGAGACAGAAAGCGCCTCCGCCTTCCTTCACCTTCGATGCTCGTATCGCGCACACTCTTGAACACAATTTTCTGATAATTGAGTTTGTACATACAGTTGATTCGTATATAGACATACTTACTTTTGTCTTCCTTCCCAAATCGCCGGGTTGACCCATCCCACTTCGACACCGCCTCCTTCGATTTCTTGCCGGACCTCTCTCTACTTTCCGGGCTTTCCACGGGAGGGGAGGGGTTCCCAGCGTAGCGAAGCACCTTGTACATATATATATATATATATTCTCAACGCGTGCGGTCTTTTCTCCTTTCCTCTTCGTGCGTGTGTGTGCGTGCGTTCGCAAGCAATTCATTGCCTTTTCACCCTTCGGATAGACCCCCAAACGGCTGTCTACCACACGAAAAAACAAAAAAAAAACACCGAGCACTTAACTTTACGAGGAGGCGGTGGGGTTTCTAGAGAGGCTGGAGCGTTACGCTAACTTTAGACCTGTGCTTGACGTCCGTCGACTGTCTTCGCCTGCCTCCCACTTATGCGACTCAAGTTGTTTCGACACTTGTATGTACTACTTGTACGTTTCTTCAATGTATTCCCTTTTTCAATCGAACACAATCAATTTTGTTCTTCACACCCGTTGGAACAAACAGGCTTTCAATTTTCTTTTTTGTTTTCGCACGTACGCACGACAACTAGGCTTATGCCCCCATTCCGCTTTTTTCTATCGTACATTCGTGGTTTCTACTGGATACTGCAAAGGAGCACACCACAAGCATATTGTCATGCTTTCCCCCCCAGTTATACCGCCTTATGTGCGAAAAACGAAATCCCAAACTAAGACCAATTTCGATACTTTTGAACAACAAAACCCCCAACTAACACCAATTTTGGTATTTTTGATGCTCTTAAAAACTCCTAACACTGTGCCGATATAATGGCCACCAAGAGATGGATACCAGGGTACCTGGTATATACTAAGTATGAGCCTAACAGCAACCTTACTCAAACATTAATTGAGCAGGGGTCGGCGGGGTTTTTAGCGGACTGGAAGGCGGGCGACGAGATGAGGCGGCCACCGTCTCTGACGGTCGACACCACGTCCGACCTCGATGAAAAAACGGCCGAGACAGCTGAGGAGCGCTGGAGGAGAGAGAGGGACGACTGGCTTTTCGGGAGGTTCGTTATCATGCATGCAGCAGCAGTAGTGAGTAGTGGTTGTTTCCTCTGTTTATGAACACTTATTTATACGAGCTCCATTTTTTTTGGGACTAATCCTGGCAGCTTGCATGCAATGCAACTTGCAGCAAACGGCATGCGAGCTTGCATGCACTGCAACTTGCAGCAAACGGCACGCGAGCTTGTATGCACCGCAACTTGCAGCAAACGTCATGCAAGCTTCCATGCAATGCAACTTGCAGCTTACAGCAATGCATGCTTGCTCGCAAACTGCCACAATTAGGAATATACCATTATGGTCGGAAATGTAAGGACCGTTTAGATATTAATATGAAGACCAAGTGATCTTTATATTTGCGCCCATATTGGCATTGTAAATTATTCGGGTGCACCCCGCCAGCCAGAAAAATCTCCGGAGATCAAGCAAACGTGACCGAGCATATATATATACACTATACTACAACCCTGCCGGTCAATCAAATGACTTAGCGAACCCGAAGACAGTAAAAACACCGAGGCTAATCGTACAAACCAAAGGGATGAACCTGCCTACGAGTCCAGACTGTCGGAACGGTCATATCATTCGACCAGTAAACCAGTAAACGAGCACAGCATTAAAAAAAATACGAAAAACAACAAGCAGTTCGACCCGACCCGACCCGACCCGATCCGACCCGACCCGATCCGACCAGACCAACCCGCCACGCCAGCGATCGAAAACAACACGGAGTGGCCAGCGTATCAAACCGAACCGAACCGAACCGGACCAGATTGAACCGGACCGGACCGAGCCGTACCGTACCGTACCGAACCGGACCGGACCGGACCGGACCGGACCTGGCCTCACCCAACCCAGCCCAACCAGCTTGAAACCCTGGCCACACCATAAAACACAATAAATTCATTCGGAGCTGCCTTCCATGTAATACTCGAAAGCCCGCCCCACAAGCGGTTCTTAATAGGGTGCAGCTCACCCTGGATGCGACTCTCGCCAGACACCCCACTGTACTTACACTTTTGGTGCAACAAGCAACGCCTGCCTGGTCGGTGAAAACCCAACGTGCTCCGTCCAGGCAATGTATATCGGGATGCGAGGGTCTATGGCCGTACGATTACGGCCATGCACGACATGAGAACACCCCCCCCACCCCCTGCCCTTCCCCAACGCATGTGGCTTGAACAAGCAGGTCGTCTGCCAGCACCACCAACGAAAGCAGTAGTGCTCATGCCGCTGCTACGGAAAATAATCCGCTTCCGACGCCCCCCCTACCCTCCCGGGCGACGCCTTCCTGCGGTGTTAGTGAAGGGGAGGGGGGAGGACAGGGCGATGTCCCCGCTGAAGAAAGCGACGAGGTGACGAGCCTTGCTCTGCCCCCACAACCACCCGGCATCGGATTGGTTGTGACACGGTTGGTTGGAGTTTTCCACAGATAAAGGCGTTTTTAGCGTGACCGGCAGCTACAGAGCAGTTGCAAAGGGCAGTGTCACAGACAAAAAATAGGGCAGCGTGGAGTTTTTTATTGTTTTTGGTGTCAGAGTGAAGGGTGGTACGAGAATAGGGGTGGCCCATTTCGATAAAAACATACGAAGTATATATTTATGACTGTCGGGGGCGGGGGGGATACGTAAATATGCAATGTAGATGGTATGCCTGCTATAAGAGCTGCATATTGTCAGATGGAAAATGGAATACGAAGCAATAGTACAAGAGCGGTTGCAGAAGAAGCAGGTACGGTGCAGGTGCAAAGTCGATGTTTTTTTTTTTCTGGTTTGTTATTTGTTGTTGTTGTTGTTGTTGTTGTTGTTGTTGTTGTGCTCGGGCGGGCTTTATTCGATTATCGGAGGGTTCGGCTATCCGGCGGGTGTCGGTAGGGGCTGTTGTTGATCGGTTGATGCATGGGCGGGCGGCCGTGACACACTTGGGTTTGATCCGATCACACTTCGACGTTTTTCGTGCTCATATATACCTTCGTTCATTTTTTTCTCATATCTAGTTGTCGGGCTCGTTGGGTGGCTGGTCGGTCGGTCGCTCAGTAGATTGCTCAGTAGGTCGCTCAGTAGATCTCTCTGTAAGTCGCTCAGTAGGTCGTTCAGTAGGTCGTTCAGTAGGTCGATCAGTAGGTCGCTCAGTAAATCGCTCAGTAAGTCGCTCAGTAGATCGTTCAGTATGCCGCCCAGTAGATCGCTCAGTAGATAGCTCAGTATCTCGCCCAGTAGGCCGCTCCTCAGGTTGATCGTAGTTCGTTTGTTGTTGACTGGCCGGTTAGTCTGGCGCCACAGTCGCGTGAGAGTCTACCGAACGAGGACATTATTTCGACCGGCGTTTTGTTCTCTTCTTTTTGTTTGATCGGATCGTTGCAATCCCCCCCCCGCCCCCCACCCCAGACCGTTACCCCACACGAACCTAACTGGGCAGATACCCCGTAAACCCTCATTTTCTCCGCTCGGAAATCAATCACACCAAGATGCCTACTACGGACTACGTACACGTACAGTACTATAGTACTATTCTACTCTGTCATAGCCCTGGATTCAGACCCCGCCTTGTGTGTGTGCGCCTGTTTTCCTACCGCCTCGCAGGCGTTTATGCTGCGGGACCGGATCCAGATGCGGAGCCATTTTGAGAAAGTGCGCGACGCGTCGAGGGTTCGCCAGTACACGGAGAGGTGGTTCAAGTTTACGAGCGACCCTCCGGACGAGATAAGGTATGAATAGTACGCCTCGCCATCGCCACACAAGCGCACAGGAAGGAAATACTCGTAGTATTTTTTGTCGGGCCTCTGTGCGCGAACTAAATTTTATTCAAAACACAATTTTTCGGGTGTGTCTTATACTGAGCTTCCCTCATGTGAGAAACGCATATATATATATTAAGCCGCCATCCCTATAAGGGCATTACTCTGCGGGGATAGGGGGATACATATTTGGGTTTTTGTGATTCACGTCGCAGGTTCTGGTTGCTACCTATACCCCTCACCCCCCCTCTCGAAAGGGATGCGTGGTCAATGGTCAAATGACTAAGGCAAGCAACGAATGATGGCATCATACCCCCCCCTCTGTAATAGTTGACGCCCTGATGTGTAGCGCATGCTAGGCGTACAACAACATCCTCCATGGTGCCGATGCAGCATGCAGTCTCAAGCTCGAGAAATACTGCTCCGCCATGACGAGGTGCCAGCATGTGTAAACATTCGAAGAATGCTCTCCCGAAAACGAACCAAGCGGCACTGCTCCGATCAAGTGCCAATACTACAGTAGTTTCATTCGAAGCTCGGAACACAAGCAAGCACTGCTGTGCGCGCCCTAGCATACTGGTCTGTCAAAATTCCAGTGAAAAACTTCCTACAGTAAGAAGAAGCAGGAAATCATGCGCTATACGTACGTAGAGGTCATGCAGATAAGCCGCGTGCCACACCCGGCCACAAATGAGCTGCTTCTACTGCCACTACTGCTGTATCGTAGCAGATCACACAAGATCGGCAATAATAAGTGATCTGCCCTTGGAATTTTCTAGATCATGGAAGTGGGAATGATCTATCTGATCTATCTGATCTGTCAGATCTGTGCGTACTACTTTCCGAGGGCCCTTCACTTGATTATAGTATGGCCTCACTCCACGGTAGTCGTTCCACTTTTTTCCTTATGAGGCCGGCTGAGCTTCCTCAACGCGAGTGAAAACGATCGGTCAGTATGCTAATTGCACTACTGCTCACGACTTGTGGCAAAATCTTTTAGTTTTCAGGACTACGTAGCGCGTTGATTGGTTGATTGGCTGATTTGGTTGGTTGATTGATTTATTGATTGATTGAGTGGTTGATTGACTGGTTGATTGATTGATTGATTGATTGGTTGATTGGTTGATTGATTGATTGATTGATTGATAGGTTGATTGATAGGTTGATTGACTGGTTGATTGATTGCCGCGACATTCGGGTTGCGTATAAACCGCCTTCCAAGGTCATGTTTCGGGTGAAATGTTAGAGCTCCATATATCAGTCAGGGAGCTCAGAAAATAATAAGGCACCACGTCTAAAAGGCATTTGCTCAGCAGCTATAACTCACTTACAATCCTCGAGACTGGTGCTATTACGGTAGGCGGGTATATGCTATATACCCCCATTTTCGCTATATACCACCGCGGTTTTGCGTCACTCGGACGAGTGGCTAAAACAACTCAGTTTCAAAATGGACACACAAAAAACAACTCGCTCAAAATTGGACATACAAAAACACACTCAAACATTGGACGTGCACAAAACCGACAATCCCATGGCAATGCATACCGCGACGAAAGCAGAAACGCTTCTCAAAGCTTGAGACCGGGGAAAACACAAAGTCAGTCGCTCGGCCGAATGTCTTTGAGCGGCTTGAAAACGGCTGGCCTAATCGCGACCCACTGCAACCGTAGCACCAGTCCCACCCGACAATATCGCCTTAGAAGGGCAGCGGCTAATACACCATACGTCGTGTAGGCTAAACCCAAAGAGCAACAAATCCCAATGGCCTACAGTACAGTACACGTGTGTGTGTGATGATTATTATCTTGCAAAAATGAGACGATCCAGATTCGGCAGCTAGCCCCTCGGTTCAGGGGCTCCGTACGGTACTGTGTAGTCACAATTGTTTCGACCAAGAATTGCTACGTACGTACAAGGCATGCCCTAGCGCAGCAGGGCTCTATAGACGAGTTCCGTGGTGTGAACTGACTCTCTTTCAACAATTGCGGCGAAAATATTTTTCTCGGGAATGTTCGGAAGGTTATATTATTTTTTTGTCGGAGAACGATTTCTCGTTCAACGAATATGCAATGACGACTTTTGGTCATATGGGATTATAGTAAACCTCGCGGGTCGAGTCAGATCGGATCGGGTCACCTAACCCGACCCCGATCCGACGCGTGAGATTTTGAAGACCTCCTCATCCGACCCGACCTGACCCGGCCCGCCCCGATCCGAACCGATCCAACCCGACCCGACCCGACCCGACCCGACCCGACCCGACCCGACCCGACCCGACCCGACCCGACCCGACCCGACCCGACCCGACCCGACCCGACCCGACCCGACCCGACCCGACCCGACCCGACCCGACCCGACCCAACCCGACCCGTGAGAGTTCGAATACATCCTGAACGAACTTGCGGGTCGGGACATGAGCCATGAAATGCCCTGATGATACCAATCATTTGGTCGTAACTAAATACATTGGTTGATGTTGCTGCTCCCGTTGTTGCTGCTTCTGCCGCCGACACGACGAGCAGGTACCAAGACGTTCCCTGGCTGCCGAAGCTCTCTACTTGCTGCGCGGGGGGGTCGAGGGGCGGGAGAGTGCAGCAGCAGCAGTTCGAGCGGTTCGAGACACTCGGTGTGAGCGAGGGCGACTCCTCTGACGTCAAAAAGGCGAGGAAAAAGGAGAGGAGAGACGTACGTAAGGGGGTTTCCCCAGAGAAGCAAGAGCAGGCGCTAACGATACCTCTGTCGCCGTGGGTACAGTAGCAGAAGCTTAAGATGCCGTACCTTCCTACCACGCCCCAAATAAACTATAATCCTCGCTGTTTTTCACGGACAAAAGTTATCGAAAGGTTAAACAGTGTAAGCAGCAACTATTTATTTATGGGGACCACAATAACCAAGACCCATCACATACATATTCAAGTATTTTTACCAAGCAATTTTGGTCCTGATTGCCATGTTCCCCGGTAATATCAGGTAGCATGCAATAATATAAATCGCGCTTTCTACGCCTAACCCAAACATACGCTCAATCCAGCGTACTTTCCCCCCAGAATATCGCTGAATGCTGCCCCCCCCCCCCCGAGGGTCGATGGTCGTACGACCTCGGTCATGCCTGAATATCGAGTACACCCCCCCCCACATCGAAGCAGGCATCCCCCTCCAAATATCGCTGATCGCTCCCCCCCCTCCCGAAGCTAGCGTCCCCCCCCCTCAATCAAAACGATCGCCGGCTGCTTTTTTATATTATCAGATCGCGGATTATCATCGCGGGGTGCTTTTGAGCGCAGGCTGCCCTGAGAGCGGCTAGCCCAGCCTGCGAAAATACGATGGAACAAGCGTTTCCCGAGAATACCGATAGACGTCGCCGCCCCCCTACCCAATCTATCACCATACGACTACGGCGATACAGGACATACGTACCTCCCCCCCAATCCAACCGTTTCGAAAGGGATACATACGTGGTCAATGGTCAAACGGCTATGGCGAGCAACAAATGAGTACGCCCCCCCAACCAACGTGCTCCGTCCCGGCATTGCAGGGATGCGAGGGTCTATGGTCATACGACTACGGCCGTGCACGACATGGGTATACCCCCCTGCAAACAACGCTTTACCTCCTTGGTCGATGAAAACCCGGTGTGCTCCGTCCCGGCATTGTCGAGATGCGAGGGTCTATGATCATACATACGACTACGGCCATGCTTGACATGAGTAGCCCCCCGCCCCCACAATGACATGAGTGCTACCACCCCCCCACCCAAACGATCGCCGGCTGCTTTGTCATATGTTAATGATCGTGTTGTGCCATGTCGGGGCGCAGGCTGCTCTGAGGGCAGCGAGCTTGCGATGGCACCCCGACAAGTTCATGAGCAAGCACGGGCCCAGGATAGCTTCGGCAGACAGGGCCAGAATATCGAACGTGAGAGACTGAGACACGGCTGCTGCTGCTACTGCTGCGGCGCCGTCGTCCTGAACCTATTTTGTTTTCTTTCGTCTGGTCTCTGGAGTTTCTACTATATTTCGTCGTGTCTTTCTTGTTGACCGTTCACGCTGCGTATTGAAGGATGACAAGCATAGAGATATGGGCTGGTACCAAGTACCTGTATGCAGTATGGAATATGACAGTACATGTGGCCAGGGTTATAAGATTAGTCTGCTTATTAAGCTGTTACATTATTAAGCCCATAGTTTTCCCAGGTGGTCTAGTGGTGCCCTCGAATGACCCTTTAGTAAAAAAAACAATTATACGAAATGAATCAACTTAGCTGAGAGAGAGAGCGAAGCGCGTGGGTATATAGAGCGAAATTTCGGTGCGAGGCGACAAGGGAAGGCAGGGCTGAAGTTCTTCTCGCGATAAAGAAAGGAATACGCTAACCGCAGTGGGGAGGGGAGAGGATAACCTGCTACGTATGTTGACCCCGGATCTGAATTACGACTAGGAGGAAGGGAGAAAAGGAGCATGCGGAGATAGTGATACCTGTAAAAGGGAAGAATAAACGAAACAAAAAGGTGACGCTGTGAGGCGTGTTGTTGGTGTTTACGACTCGACGCCCAGCTCGCCGATGTTCTGAGCCGAGTGCTTGACGACTTGGGCCTAAACCCTAACAGTACGCACAGCAACAGCAACGGTCTTAAAAACAAATATGTAAAAACAACAACAGCAACAACTACAGCAACAACAAAACAACAACACCAACTCCAACACCACCACCACCACCACCACCACCACCACCACCACCACCACCACCACTACCACCACCACCACCACCAACACACAATACGCCGGCAACTACATCCTGCGCGTATATCACAGGACGTCCAAGCGACGATGCAGCGGATCACGAAACTCAGGGAGCGACTGCAGCAGGCCGATGCAGCCGCACGCAAGGGGGTATAACACTGCTCTGAGATTCACAGAAAGCGACAACAATAAATGACCCCAAAAACAAAACACCGGGCGAACGACGGGTAGCGCTCGCTCGCTGTCAGTTGGAATTCGTGCGGGTGTGTACGTCTGTACTGTATAGTTGTGGTTAACTGTTTGTGTGCGCCGTTGTAGTGTGGCCGACGCAGCAGCCAGACAGTGTTGTTGCTTCTTTCGCAAAACAAAAAGGATGGCGAGGGGATGGAGCTTTTGGATGAGTTTGGATGAGATGTAAAAGAGTTAGAATGCAGAACGTGAGGAGAGGACGTGGCGATAAGGAAGGAATGGAGAAAGGAAGGAAGGAGGACGTAAGGACAGCAAAGGGGGTACTCGTAGATAGACCTCAAGCCGGAAGTATGTAGGTACTCGTAGAGAAGGGAAGAAGGGGGGAGTGGACTTTGTGCGCGAAGGGCTCTTTTTTTGTTTCCGTGGTGGTTTCCTTGTTCGGTACACACCAGCACGTGTTTCTGAGTGATCAGCGTTGATGCTTACCCTACGCAATATTATCGGGTGGCGAGGATGATACCAATACTATCAAAACTGCCACATACCAGTAGCACTGGGTGATCACCCGGGTGGGTGGGTGGGTTGGCGTTCTTAACCAAAGCAACAGGCCCTGGGCTCACAGAAGTGGCATTTCCCGAATTCGATCTACACCAACAGCGCAGTTCGGCAGAATCAAGCCTTGTGTGATCGGAGGCAAGGATCTTTCATCAATCCAAAACGGATAACTGGATACAAAACTGGATGTCCGTACGTATAAATATGGATTTTACAGATATGGATTTTACAGATATTTTGATTTTTCTGCGCGTAGTGTATAACCTGGTAACGAACACCAATTGTTCTTGCCCTTCCTTTCTCTCTCCTTCCTATTCGTAACTCAGATACGGAGTCACACATTAGGCTCTTCTCCCCCCCCCCTCCCACTACGGTTGTTGCCTTACATTTTTATCGCGAGAAGATTTCAGCATTTTCTTCCCCTGTTAACTCTCGTCGAAGTTTGCTTGCCCACGCTATAATATGCGCTCTCGACAGTTGGTGTCATTTGAGAATAAAAATATCCATACGGAGACTCGCACCCTCGACCTCCAACCTAACAGGCTTCGTGGTCACCTGTTTGACCACCGGGGCGACCAGTTGCCATGTATACAAGTTTTCAACAGTCATTTAATGGATATTTAAGTGAAAAAGTGTGTCGAGCTTAGCCTTCATCGATTTATGTACCAATCCGCCGGAGGATGAATAACAAAAAAAAACGAAACACGTTTGTATGACAAGGATGTCTCCTCGTGTACTGTGGTGTACACTCTGTCTGGCATCTGACACAATAATACGATCAAGCGGCAGCAGTCAGTTAGTGGTCAGTGGTGTTTATCTCACAGTAAACCCGCACCACCACACGCACCGACCGCGTGGCATTGCCAGCTGACCTACTACTAGCTGGCTGGGTAAGTACCAAGAGAGCGCGGCATTCGGCAAAAAAAAGCAAACCCTAGGCTCAGCGGGTGGCCGTCCCAAGGTTGGTCGGCGTGTGACAATTCGGCAGAAGCCTTTTAAGGTCGGAGTGTCTGATCTATCTCAGAACAAAAAAATCCTTAGATGTTCATGTTTCGTCACAGGAGACACCTGTCCCCAGGCAGTCTTGCCAGACGGGACCCGTGCTGGAGACGGACCGCTGTTCGCGCTGCGCATGGACACACCATATCACTGCAGGATGGGCATCTGCGCGCGGGGAGGGGGGCGCTCAGTCATTCTACTGACTGTAGCCATTGCGTTCAGGCGGCTCCTGGGACAAGCAATTCCCGATGATACTGTACTGTAGCATCGCTGGACAAAAGCATGCAGTATTGTGGTGACTCGAAGACGGAGAAATTGGCGCGCGATACCTACATACGGTATAATACTTAAGGGAAAGGGTAGGGGCAGGGGAGGCTATAAGCGGCAGCGGGATCGGACCTGTGGGCCAACACGTCCGACTTCTACCGTTCGTTGCCATCGCCTTTCTTCGCGGTGGACGTTTCTGTCGTCGCACGGAGGTATTGCTGCAAGCAAACGTACCCGGTACGTTTGTGTGAGGACTTGTGTTATGGTGGTGGTTGGTGGGGGGTATTCTAATACCACCCCTTATTTTTACTCCCGCGTCAAGGCGACTCGGTCGTTCAAATGACTCTGAATCGCGATCAAAAGGGCACTTTAATTTAGTTTGTTCTGTTTGCGCAGCGTAACAAACAGTCTAAAAGTGTGGCGGTGTGCATGTATCTCGAAACCAAAAGGGCATTCATTCGTAAACTCTCAAGACTGCAAACAAACAAGATTGCTCACTCGGCTGCAAAACAAAGGACCAAACAGTGACCCCGACCCCTTACCGTACCGCCAGTCTGAGGCGAGGCAACAGGACTCCAAGCCAGTGGTCAGTAAGGGAGCACGAAGTTTTGGGTGGGACTGCACCGGCCGGCGCAGGAGGCCACATTCAATCCAATACTTACTACGTCGAGAGTGGTCCGTGTAGTGACATCGACACCAAAGAAGAAGGTTCCAACACTTGGAACACAAAATACAGGTTGAAAGCACACCTTTGATGATATTGACTGTGGAAGTGCACGAAGGGGAGTCACTTGCAACACCCTTCTTCACCCCTTGGGAACCGCGATGAAATACGACGGACGAGTGAAGCATGTAAGACCATCCTACCCACCCACCCACCCTACAAATGATGAGTGTTTATTTCAAGTGGTTGCGATCACTTCCAGGGAGAAAGGGCTGCCGTGGTGAAGGTAGCTCGGCGCCGAGGCACTCTTCAGTCCGGAGGATATGTCCGAGGACCCTTGCCGATGCAAGAGCGGCCTCACCCAAATCAAATACTCACACTATTAGCAACGTGATCCCTAACAGACAGAAGGAATGCCACATGTTTATACGAGGAGTAACATCTCAAACCACTTACTACGTATAGAAATGTGAAGTGGATACAGTCAAGCGAAGCGGAGATGAGGTGCTTTGTTTAGGTCTGAGTTTTTGTAGGGCGTTGACTTTTGAGGAACCCGGGGGACGTCATCACGCCCCGCCAGCCCCCTACCCCCTACTCCAACACGCCACACGTTCACCTTCAAACACACCAGCATTATTACTCATCGAGTCATCTACAGCAGTAGTACTGTAGTGTACGTAGTACTCTCTCTCTCTTTCTCTTGGGTGTACAGGAGTCTCATCAAAAGAATAGCCGCCGAACGCCCCTACTGCTTTGGTGTAGTATGAGTGTCTAGGCCGCACATAAATCGTTCAACGACCCCCCGAGCTCACCCAGCGAGATGCCCATGTTGAAACGATTGTTGCATGATGATAACGTTTCGATGGCGGCGTGCCGAACCAAAGTCTACGGCAGGGGTAGGCGGGAGGGCGGGGGGGGGGGGAAGGGGCTACCGCCGTTTTCTTTTACCAAGTTCTCGCCATTTTTGTGAGATTGGCTCTGTGACTCGCTCAGCAGACGAGCTTGAACACTATCTTCCATGGCGGTCGCCGATACCGCGAAACCGAAGCGCACAACAACACCGGGCTGTAAAATAAATGGAGCACTCGTAGCCTCTCGCGCCCTTGTCATTTTTATTCCGAGAGAATAAGAATATCTGGCTTTCACGAGTCGCCAAAAAAAGTGGCTCCTTTCGAAATCCGAGATGGCCGAGGCGACTATAATAATAACAGACCGACCGACCGACCGGCCGACCGACCGGCATATTTCAGTGCACAACGAGTTGCCGGCACAGTTCCAAAACATCCTGCCTATCTATGGAGTTCCTTTCTACAGGAGCGTCGACGCGATCAATACTACAGTGTAATACTCTCATGGGCTACGTATAAGCTAAGCAAACGTATACATTTGTAAGACACGGAATAAGCAGAAACTGTTTTTTTTTTTTGCCTAAATATTTTGTTGCGCAGGTCTCTCCGTTGAGAGAGCTCCCATGGACAGCCAGCACACGTTTTGGGCCCAGTAGTATCTCCTACGACCGTCTAGAATCCTATCGCGGCATGACTCAGACATAGGGCTCGGGCGGTGATGGGGTACGTACTGCACGATATGAGCTTAAGCATAACACCAAAACGCCGGTAATGTCCCACACACGTATATACGTGTACAGTATCCGACGCGTGCTGCGATAGAGGTAGCGCTTTTTGCTGATTTTTTTTTCTGAATGATAATAAGGCTCCTTAACCCAAATCCGTCGTTTTTTCATTATTTTGTTGCCATATTTTCCATAGTATACCTATAGCTCATGGGATTGTTGGTCGGGTAATACTTTTGGTTTTGTTGCTAAATCGTTTTTGGGGTGAGGTATGGAGCTCCTTAAGTGACCACCCTTATAAGGCAGAAACATCACGGTGCACCTCTATCGTAGCATTCGTCATCCAACAATGCATACCACGTCACAATACTACAGTAGTAGTAGTAGTCTAACTATTACGGGACACCATCATAGTAAATAGGACCCATTATTCTTAGTAAAAATAGGGAAATATGTTGGTTTTTGTTTGAAGCGTAGGTCCCTATTTACTATGGTCCGCCGAAATAAGCACGAAAACGAAACGTCAATCGCGAAAAGGGCACGATGCTCCCACAAGCAAACGAGTAAAACACGTACATAAATACACCAAAAATACACACCAGGCACGCCACCACACAGTAATATAGTAGTCATCTCTAAACACGGAAATAAAGCCAATCGTAGAACAAAAAGGCGCGGTGCATCACAACAAAAAAAGAAGAGTAGTCGAGCTCTTCCCCCCCACCCCCCGAAAATGCCGTGATCCAGCAGGTGAATGAAAAAAGCGGGCGCAGAACGCTGGCGCCAGCGCAGAGCAACGCCTTACAGGGTTGGCGCCTTATAGGGTTGGTGCCTTGTACGTTTGGTGCCTTATAGGGATGATGGTGCCTTAGAGGGGTGGTGCCTTATAGGGGTGGTGCCTCGTAGGTTTGGTGCCTTATAGGGGTGATGGTGCCTTATAGGGGTGGTGCCTTATAGGGGTGGCGCATTATAGGGGTGTGGTGCCTTATAGGGGTGATCGTGCCTTATAGGGGTGGTGCCTTATAGGGACGGTGCCTTATAGGGGTGGTGCCTTATAGGCGTGGTGCTTTATAGGGGTGGTGCCTTATAGGGGTGGTGCCTTATAGGGGTGGTACCTTACACGGGTGGTGCCTTATAGGGGTGGTGCCTTATCTCCTGAGGTTATCACATGGGGAGGAACTCAATAACAGTAGTAAGTCACCTCGAAGCATGGGCTTCAAATATTTTTTTTCACGAAACGAGCATAGTTATATACGAAGTATGCGCTACTACTGTAGTCCTGAGACACAAACATGCTACTTTATTTAGTAAAACTATCATGCTATTTATGTAAGTTGGTCATTTTAAGAGTTAAACAGGCCAGAAAATGTTGTCTCTTCACAAAAATGCAAACCCTATGATATAGCGCTAAAAAACCGATACCGGCGTGATTCGCCACGAGACAAAACACGGTAAAATAAATATATAAACACTTACCGTCACTCCAGCGGAGATATATCATATCATAGACTGATAATACAAGTGTTATAAGGCTTAGATTGGGTAGTAGGTAATCGTATCACCTTTTTACCACTAGCCCAGCGGACTAATAATAATGCCTTAACAAAAACGGCGTCGTCGGCAGGACTAAACTGTCAACCTGAAAACCTATCAAACAGTAGTAGTTTACATCTAGCACAAGCCAAGGTGTGCGATATGCACCACCACCACCACCACCACCACCACCACCTCCACCACCACCACCACATCTCCCCTCTTCCTCCTTCCCACGCCCCTCGAGACCCAGAGGGTGGGTAGCAGCACTCGCTCTGGCGTTCTTCGGGCCCCCTACTTGAGGAGTTCCACACCATTAGTGCGGGGGCGCCATAGTAAATAGGAACCTACGGTACACAGCAACAAACTACATTGTGTCCCTATTGTTTTACTAGCCATGCCTGCCGCATGCTACGATAGAGGTGCACCAAGTGCTTTTTGAGGGTCGGTCACTTCAAGAGCTCTATGCCCCACCCCAAACATTGATCCTCGGAGCAAAATAGAAATGTTGCCCGACGAAAATCTCACGGCCTACAGTAAAAAGGGCCCGTTTTAACGAAGAAAAAAAACAAATCAATTTGGAAAAAATAAATAAATCAAATCCGCTTTTCATTGGTCAGAACCCGCACCACCACCCAAGATTATACCCCAAGATCCTAATCTTTGGTGCTGGTGCGTGTGTTGACCAATGAAAAGCGTATTTTAATTTTATTTTTTCCAATTTGAATTTATTTTGTACTCGTTAATATGGGCCCTAAGAATAAAATGATTTTGTTTTTGCAACACAACACTTAAATTTCGACGATTTTGGGTTATTTAATAACCCATTCATAACTGAAAACAATGCCCCACACTAATTCCAAGTAGTTTGGTAGTTTATCCCCAGATTCGTGGGACCAGTTCTTAAGGGATTAAGGGAGCTAGATCATTCCGAAAACATTTCAGCCAAAATAAGGTATACCGGTATACCTCTATTATCGTATACAGGTATAGCACGCGTCTTTTACTATGGCCCTCCGTAGTAATAGCAAGTAAAAACAAAACTGACGTTTGAGGGAAACTGTTGTTGTGGGCCTATAGCCCGATGAACAATCCCCATGCCTTATAAGGCGTACGCCTTATTGGGCGTAGTCCTTCAGTTGTGGAGAGTGTGTGTCTTAAGGCCAGTCAAAATTATCTTGGCAAAAAACAAGGGCTGCCAGGTATATATATATATATATATCCCTGCGCTATCGCAATTCACACGCATCGTGTCACGTCCCTCGAGTCCCCCCCTCAAAATTTCATGAGAGGTCTGGCGTCCATTCCGGGCACGGCTCCTGCAGGCAGGTGTGAAACGGCGTGTTTTTTGGGGGGGTGGCACGGCATGTAGCGGCGGGGGGTATAATGGTGCATTAAAAAAACAAAACGTAAGTGACGCGCAGGAAGGTAAGGTAACAAGGTAAGGCATAAAAAAAACAGAACTTGCTTGCCGCGCAGGACGGTATATATGCCAATGAACCACGCGGAAGAGAGCGGTGGCTAGGCTATAGGCGGCGCATGCCTTGTTAAAGGCGCACCATGTTATTTCTGAGGGCGTGGGCGTTCGAGAGGCTCTAAACTTCACTATAAAAAACTGATTTGATTTTGGAGGGAAATACTTACACCCAAAAACTGATTTTGGAGGGAAATAGTTCACCCAAAAACTGATTTTGGAGGGAAATACTTCACCAAAAACTGATTTTGGAGGGACGTACTTCACCCAAAAACTGATTTTGGAGGGAAATACTTCACCCAAAAACTGATTTTATTTTGGAGGGAAATACTTCACCCGAAAACTGATTTTATTTTGGAGGGAAATACTTCACCCAAAAACTGATTTTATTTTGGAGGGAAATAGTTCACCCAAAAACTGATTGGATTTGGAGGGAAATACTTCACCCAAAAACTGGTTTTATTTTGGAGGGAAATACTTCACCCAAAAACTGATTTTGGACGGAAATACTTCACCCAAAAACTGATTTTATTTTGGAGGGAAATACTCCACCCAAAAACTGATTTTGGAGGGAAATACTTCACCCAAAAACTGATTACGGCGGGAAATCAAAGCGGTATGTACCCGATGAACGATCATTCCCATGGCCTATTATAAGCATGAAATGAAAACATATTGCGCACAAGAATGAAATTCCGTCGATTTTGGGTTAAGGAGCCTTTAATAGGTCATTCCGAAAACGTTTCAGCCAAAAAACGGTATACCTTATACCTCTATCGCATACAGGATTTGGGCAGGGGTAGTATGGGAATACTCGTTCTGGATAACAACAGGATCTACATAGTTACTATAATTTAGATCTCAGGTTAACACGTTGCCATATGGTAACATTAGTTACCATTATACATTGTTTTAGGTAGGTGGTTCGTGGTATGAGGGGGGGTATAATTAATAAATTTAGCTATGAGGGGGAAAATAGTATACCTCTATCGTATTGCAGTCGCAGATATATACTGTTGTTAGGCGCAGAGAGCTACTGGCTGTTAGCTCTTTGCCGTAGTGCGGCAGACATTAGTTGGTAAAAGGGGGGGAGGGGTGCGCGTGTAACGTTTCTGAGTTGCTTTCTTCACTTGATTATATAATAGAAGCTACGAGGTATGGTATACGGCATATCTCATCACAAAGAAAACAGGCTTTCAGAAACAAAATGCACGCTGAACTAGACGAGTAAATCCCATGGTACCGTAAAACGACTGCCGACGCATCTCACGGTATCTATAGGTAGCGGCGCACTTTTCTGTTTTGGAGGCAATAATAGTTTGGCTGACCTTAAGTCACGCTCCTTAAGTGAACAACGACCGGCTCCATAGTACAATAATTTCACTGCTCGATTCGTTTCAGGAATACGTAGCGAACCTAGAAATGCTGGTCGGTTTTGCGCGAAAGAAAATTCTTCGGGGGTCATGATACGGGTGAGATGAGAGGTATTGGGCTCCTAACGTCAGAAACTCCAGATAATAAGTCACCGCCCCTAGAAGGCACTGCTCTGTAAAAACGAGCACAACATTTTGGGGGTAGTTCTTAACCCCTTAAGAACTGGTCCAACGAATTTGGGGACAAACTACTTAGAACTAGTGTGGGATAACTTTTCCAGTTCTGAAGAAAAGCCCCAATTGGTCAGAAATAGTTCGGCCAAAACGTGGTGAACTCCCTTCGCAGAAGGCGCCGGTAAGGCATACCTTATTCGGGCAGTCGTCCCTCCCCTTCTAGAAAAAAAGGTCACCCCCACGTGTCATGCAACGAGTCATTGAAATCCTCCTGTCTGTGGCGCGCAGACCCACACAACGCGATGGCGAGGGTACACTAACTCCCCCGCCAGCAGTCGCACGATACGTACAGACGTGTGCTACGACGGAGGTACTGTAAGACTTTTGGGCTGGTTTTGTCTCTGGACGATCGGGCTCCTTAATCTCAACTCGTCCGGTTTTTCATTATTATTTGTGTTGAATCATTTTTGAACGTTTCGTTACAGTAGTGACCATGGATTTATCACCGGGTAGCACTTTTGACTTACTACTAGTATAGAGCGCCTCAAAAAGCAGTTTTTTACTTACTATTAGTATAGAGCGCCTCATGTGATCCCTTCCAGAAACAACGCGGTGCATCTCGACCCTATTAACACCATGCGTCTAACATCTGAATGCCAAGACACGTCTTCCACGAGAAAAAAAAGGGTCGACCAGTTGTCCGCGCACTACCTGGTTCGTACTAGATACCTGGTACGTACTAGATCTATTTACGGGGGGAACATAGTTAATGGGACCGAATATCGTTAGTAAAAATATCTTAATATATAGGATTTTGTGTCAACCGTAGGTTCTATTTACTACGGTCTCCCGTCATAGGAGCAGCAGCTGTTATATCTGTATTTTTCGTCTACACAAGAAAAGGGTGATTCTAGGCTACACTGCAGCAAGTAACAACTGCTCAGAAAACATTTCGTATGTATACGTTTCCCCAGGACTCTCTCCACGTGCGTGCGTACGTACGTACGTACGTACGTATATACGGACGTACGCTACTCCAGATCTACCCGTGGGCGCTTACCGCTTGGACCTCGGCTGCCTTACGCGGCCTGAAATTGGAAGAATCGAAAGGCCCCTCAAGCTGACAATGAAGCAAAAAACAGCCGATATAGAGACAACCAGACAGAGGGTGGAGCGGGCCGGGACGGGGCAAGACGGGACGGAGCGGGGCGAGGCGGGGCGGGGCGGGACGGTGCGGGGCGGTGCGGGGCGGTGCGGTACGGGGCGGTATGGGGCGGTGCGGTGCGGTGCGGGGCGGGCGGGGAGGGGCAGGGCGGGCCGGGGGCGGGGGGGGGGGGGGGGGGGAAACCGGGGGGGGGGGGGGGGAGGGGGGGCGGGGCGGGACGGTGCGGGGCGGTGCGGGGCGGTGCGGTACGGGGCGGTATGGGGCGGTGCGGTGCGGTGCGGGGCGGGCGGGGAGGGGCAGGGCGGGCCGGGGGCGGGGGGGGGGGGGGGGGGGAAACCGGGGGGGGGGGGGGGGAGGGGGGGCGGGGCGGGACGGTGCGGGGCGGTGCGGGGCGGTGCGGTACGGGGCGGTATGGGGCGGTGCGGTGCGGTGCGGGGCGGGCGGGGAGGGGCAGGGCGGGCCGGGGGCGGGGGGGGGGGGGGGGGGGAAACCGGGGGGGGGGGGGGGGAGGGGGGGCGGGGCGGGACGGTGCGGGGCGGTGCGGGGCGGTGCGGTACGGGGCGGTATGGGGCGGTGCGGTGCGGTGCGGGGCGGGCGGGGAGGGGCAGGGCGGGCCGGGGGCGGGGGGGGGGGGGGGGGGGAAACCGGGGGGGGGGGGGGGGAGGGGGGGCGGGGCGGGACGGTGCGGGGCGGTGCGGGGCGGTGCGGTACGGGGCGGTATGGGGCGGTGCGGTGCGGTGCGGGGCGGGCGGGGAGGGGCAGGGCGGGCCGAGGTCGGGAGGGAAGTGGGGTTCTCGGCGAGATGCTGCTGTAGGTTAAAGCGTGCATTTCGAGCAGGAAGGTCGATGGTCATACGACTACGGTCATACATGATGTCGAGTACACCCCCCCCTCCGTCTCGAAATGGATGCGTGGTCAAAGGTCAGATGACTA
>MEHQ01003059.1:239124-269360 GCA_008828725.1 Saccharina japonica
GGGGGGGGGGGGGGCGAGGGAGGGAGGAGAGAGGGGGTGGGAGGACGGGACGAGGTAGGAGGGAGGGGGGAGCGAAGCTAAGCAAAGATATATACAGCCCTCCCAAAGACGAGGGAACATGAGATACCTTGTGACAAAGAAAACACACGAGCTGGTTCAGGCATATCACCCGATTTTTCGTCAGTCACGAATGACGCATGCAATAGCAACTCCAATGTCACATATTTGGTATCATACTGACCGCCATGAACAGTGGAAGAGGGTGACATCGCCAAGTTTTTGTTCAGGGACCCAGAACTGGCGCTACCGCCGAAAATGTGGCCCGACCAATCAGAGGCCTGCAAAGTGGTCAGCAATAGACAGGCGTTTCCGTAGGAAAATATGTTCCCCCCCCCCCACTTTTTTTTTCTAAAACGAGCCGCTTCCAGGGGGTCCAAGGCATGTTTGTACAAAGTGTCACGCAAATACTCGAAGATCTGACTGCGTATGATCATATTAAGTCATATTTAACGCCCAAAATCGATTCTACACTAAAACTAAGTAATTACGAGGCAACGCCTATTTTTGCACTTTTACCGCACAAAAGTCCAAATGTCCACGCGGTTTTTCGGAGACAGATCCTGAAATTTGGTACACGTGTTTTATGCGCCCTACCCGAGCCTTTTTACGACTAGTATTTTGCTTTTTCGCCGGAAATTTTGGATCTCTCAAGACCCAAACTTAAAATTTCCCGAAAAATTACAAAACAACCAATATCTGACGGAAAAAAAAAAAACGTCCGTTAAAGTCTCGGGTAGGGCGCATAAAACACGACCCATGCTACGATAGAGGTGCACCATGTTTTTTTTCTGAGCTCCTCACTTAAGGAGCGTCACACCTCACCAACAAAATGATTTTGGAGAAAAATAAAAGTGCTGCCGGATGCGAAATCTCATGACCGAAGTATACTCTGAAACATTATTCGTCACAAAAATGAAAAAACGACGAATTTGGGTTAAGGAGCCCGATCGTTCAGAAAACGATTCAGCCAAAATAAGGTATACCTCCTCTACCGTAGCACGCGTCACACGTGTGCCAAGTTTCAGGGTCTCCTGAAAACGGCGTGGACATTGGCCACTGACTGAATTTTCCGCGGTATGCTTGAACCAGCCTGTATACAAACACGCCTTTCGTTACGGGGTCAAACACGCCTCCCCGCTGGTGCCGCCACCAGGCTCTCCTACCGCAGCGTGTGGCTCGTACCTTGGAGAAAGAGACCGGTGTCTGCACCTTGCACGCCAGGATGTTCTCGTACGTCGACATGGGGTCTAAGGCGTGAAAAGGGGCCACGCCCACGAGCATCTCGTATATCAGAACCCCCTTGAGGGGGTGCAAGAGAAAGAGAGAGGGCGCAGTAGAGACGGAGTGTGAGAAAGAGAGAGGGAGAGAGGTGGGTGTAGGGAGAGGGGTAGGGGGGTGACGAGAGGGAGAGGGGAGTAATGAGAGGGAGAGGGGGAGGGAGGGGGGGAGGGAGATATAGAGAGGGAGAGGGAGGTAAATAGACGGAAAGGGAGGTAATGGGAGGGAGAGGGAGAGGGAGAGGGGGGCATAGAGACGGAGAGAGACATAGGGCGGCGAAGAGAGGTGGGAGAGAGGCATGGGTGAAGGGAGAGGGACAGGGAGGTGGAGAGAGGGAGAGGTTGAACGAGAAAGAGAGAAATATCGGATTACGCGCAGGGGTAGTTATGTATTGGGAGAGAGAGGGATAGATACACACGATTTATAGAAAAGGGTATTATATTATGTGTATCTATGGATTGAAACGTAGAGATAGGGAGAGAGAGGAGGGTGTAACTAAAGAGAGAGAGAGCTAGGTATATAGAGAGGATAAAACGATAACTGTATATCGAACGAACGAACGGACGGCCCTTACACGATGCATGCAAGAACAACTCAAAAATTGAGAATAGCGAGAAACTGTGAGTCTATACTATTAACAGTACGATGTCAGCACTCTGCTGGATCGAGACCACCAAACAGAGCTACGAAAAGAACGCGCAGCAGCAACTATATTTAAACAAATAAAAAAAGCAGCAACTATATATATATCACACACACGTGGTTGTTGTTGGTGGGTTCATTCGAGGATCAAATTTATGATTAACCAGAAGCCCTCTCTTTCATCGCGCGATGGCACACAAGCTACTATCACGGTAGGACCATAGTAAACAGGACCAAAATTGTTATTATAAATAGGGAAACATCTAGGTTTTTGTGTGTACAATGGGTCCTATTTACTATGCCCCCCCCCCCCCGCAATACAACGGTAGGGACGCGCGTTACGATAGAGGTACGAGGTATAAGGTATACCTTTTTTTGGCGGAAACGTTTTTTTTGGCTGAAACGTTTTTCGGATGACGGGACGGGCTCCTTAACCCAAATTGGTACGTACCTCACCCGAATTCGGAGGGAAACAAAAATTTATCTCTCTATATATATACGAATATAGAGCAAACCCCATGGGCGAAGTATATCACGAAAAACTAAATTGGATCACAAAAAAAATGAAATTCCGACAATTTTGGGTTAAGGAGCATCCCGCCTGCCATTCCGAAAACCTTTCAGCCAAAATAAGGTATACCTCTATCGTATATGTTATAGCACGCGTCGAAGCCGGGCCGGTCATAAGATGCGCTACGTACACACCCCTATCATAGCGTGGACTTATAAGACTTAGACGGTTGGGTAGGGTTGGGTAGGTAGTTGGTTAGCCTTTCACCAGTAGCAGCCCAACGGACTGATAATGCCTCAACAGAAATGTCGTCGTCGGCAGTGCATGGGTTTGCGGTGGTCGGCCTTAGCCAAAAAATGGCGCCGTCAGCAGCACATGGATAGGTTGTACGTAGTTGTCGTGAGTTTCGAATCTCACGACCACCATGAATTTTTTTTTTTTGTTTTCTTCAAGAAAAAAGCGAATTCCCTCAAAATCGTGCCAATAATCTGGAAACAAAAACAAAAACATGCCTTCTGTGGATCCCCACGGATCGGAAAGAAACCGCGCGTGTTGGGTACACGGGCGTCGACCCGTGTTCTATCCGGTCCGGGGGGTCGTGTTTAAGGCATAGATCGGGTAGGTGGTTGGTTAAACTAATATCAGTAGTCCAACGGACTAGTAACGCCTCAACAGCGCGTCAGACGACCTGTCTGTAGTACAGTTAGTGCCTGCTGTAAGCCCCCGAATTAACGAGTATAAAATAAATTCAATTTGGAAAAAATAAAATTCAAATTCGCTTTTCATTGGTCAACACACGCACCAGCACAAAATATTATGCCCCAAGATCCGAATCTTTTGTGCTGGTGCGTGTGTTGACCAATGAAAAGCGTTTTTTTTTTTTTTTTCCAAATTGTTTTTTTTTTCTTCTTCGTTAAAACGGGCCCTAAGCCAACCGAAAGATTACTATTATTACGGAGGACCATATTTAGTAAACAGGACCAAATATCTATATTGTTAGTAAAAATAGGTAAACACATAACGTTTTGAGTGTACCATCGTTCTTATTTACTACGTCGTATGGAGCCCCGTGATACTACAGACGCGTGCTATATACGATAGAGGTATACCTTTTTTTTGGCTGAAACGTTTCATGAATGATCGGGCTCCTTAACCCCTGAAGAACTGGTCCCCAGAATCTAGGGACAAACTACTTGGAATTGGTGTGGGATCATTTTTCCAGTTTTGAACGCCCAAAAAACAAAAAAAAATGTCGGAATTTTTCGCTTTTGTGTATTACAACACTGCTCACTGTACAGATAGTATGATAGCACTTTTCATTTCCCTCCAACATTATCATGTTTTCGGTGACTTGCTAGTAGTATGGAGCTCCTCGAGGGAGGAGCCCAAAAAAACCCCCCAGCATACTGCACCTCTATGACACCCTTAACCCATTCAGAACTGAAAAAAAAAATTCCACACACTAATTCCTAGTAGTCTGTTCCCAAATTCGCGGAACCAGTTCTTAAGGGGTTAATTCAGCATGCGTCCACAGTGCCCGCGGGTCGGCTCACCAGTGCCCAGAAGTCGACGGCATGGTCGTGCCCCTCGTTGAGGATGATCTCCGGGGCGAGGTAGTCCGGGGTGCCGCAGATCGTCCACGTGTACCCCGCGGGGACCACCTTGGCTAACCCGAGGTCGACGATCTTGACGTATCCCTTGATCGCGAGCGCGCACGAAGTATATAGGGAGCGAGATTGTGGGAGCGTTTTTAGTTAGAAGGTTTGGACACCACTTGGGGCACTAGTCCACGACACGTACGTATTTATAGTATGATAGCATGATGACCCCCTCTTGTATTTTTCTACATACACACGCTTCCTTTAACCCCTTGAGAACTGGTCTCACGAATTCGAGGACAAACTACTTGGAATCAGCGTGGATGGGTTAAGGCAGTCGTTCAGCCAGTTTGATAGAATCAGCTACAGCAGTGCAGTACTTCGTGATACTTAAACTATTTAGTCGTACGTACATAGCTGGAGCAAGTCGTAAACTCGGCTCTACCCCCCCCCCACCCCCCCAACACGCCGTCGCTTTCTCTCGAAAGGGCTGCATAGTCAATACGTCAACACGGTCAAATGTTTGAACTAAGCAACAAATGGGGGCGCCCCGTCCCCTTTTTCGTGGTATTGAGGCGGTACCTGGGCGTCTAGGACTAAGTTCTCGGGCTTTAGATCCCGGTAGGCGATGGACCGTTGGTGCATGTGCTGGATCGCGCACAGCACCGTTGCCGCATAGAACCTGGACACAACCGTTCGTTGTACAGCACACAACGCAATGCAATGCAATGCAACGCACAGCAAGCAAGCAGCGGTACAGAGATGTGTAGCAACGATTCGCCGGGATTGGAGGCCAAGGCGGGGGGGCGGGGGCGGGGGGGGGGGGGGGGGGGGGGGTCGATATTCATGCATGGCCGTAGTCGTACGACCATAGACCCTCGTGTCCCTACAATGCCGGAACGGAGCATGTCGGGTTTTGGGGGTGGGGTAGAGTAGTAATGTTATGCATGGTCGTACGTAGTCGTATGACCACATACCCTCGCACCCCTATATACAATGCAGGGACGGAGCACGTTGGGTTTTTATCCACCAGGCAGGCGTTGCTACGACAGAGGTATAAGGTATACCGTTTTTTGGCTGCAACACTTTCGGAATACCGGGCTCCCTTAATCCAAAATTGTCGGAATGTTAGCCTTGTTTTGCAGTATGATGTTTTGTTGAACGGATTGCACTTTGATTTGCTTATTCGAAAATCAAAATCTGTAGTTTCGTTTTATTCGAGATCTGTTATTAATTAGATGGGGCATATAGCTCCTACATTGCTACGAGTACAAAAACCTCAGTAATTAAAGGGGTCATCCTCCTACCAAAACCTCAGAAAACAGTTCGGGGTGTACATGTCTACCGTACGCAGCACGTACGTGTCGAGGGAGAGCACGGCTTACTTTGTGGCGGGCTCGTCGAAGCTCCCGGCCTTCTGGAGGTGCGTGTAGATCTCTCCTCCCATCAGCGCCTCGAGCACGAAATAGATGTACCTGTCAGGTTGCAACATCAAACAACAACAACAACAACAACAACGGGTGGTTGTTGTTTCATAAGCTTGCTATTTACGGAGGACCATAGTAGATAGGAGAGCGTGAGTTGGCAAAAATCGATGAAAATCGACGAGCGTTGGGAAGGCTGAACCCTCTGCGCGATAAAAATGCAAGGCAAGAACCGTAGTGGGGGAGGGGGGAGAGGAGCCTACTTTGTGACCCCGGATCTGAGTTACGACCAGGGAGGGAGAAAGACGGAAGTGCGAAGATAATAAATGGGATGGACAAAAAAAAACCAAAAAAGTAAATAGGACCTGCGTTATACGCAAAAATCAATATGTTTACATGTTTTTGCTAAGACTATTTGGTCCTATTTTCTATCCCCCCCGTTCTACATTGAGGCAGAGGTGTAATATGCATTTTTTTCTGGGGGGTGGCCACTAAAGGAGCTCTCTATACCTCAATAAAAACACGGAATTTGGAGAAACTTAAAAGGAGTGCTCGTACGTATCCATTTTTAGTATAGGCTTCGCGTATAAAATGTGTAAATCCCTAATTACAATCAAAGAGATATCAGGTGTTATAAAATCAAGTTATCTAAGTTCATTTTTTTAGAAGATACGATGTATAATTGGGGTCATTCGATAATTAACAGTCATACAAAGGCATCCCGGCAAACTTTTAATTGCTATGCTATATATACCCCGATGAAAAATATGAAAAATTGAAGCACAGGAATGAAAAAAATACTGACGAGATTTGGGGGGGTTAAGCAGGCCCCAGAAATAATTCAGAAAACATTTCAGTAAAAACAAAGTGCTACCTCCATCGTAGCACGCACTATACCTGCAGTAGCCTGCACACTGATGAACAGTCCCAAGGACGGACTATGCAGTGGACAATATAGCAACGCAATAATGAAATGCCGACGACGTTGGCTTCAGGAACGCGAGCATTCAGAAAACATTTCAGTGAAAAAACGGTATACCACCTCTATCGTATGTATAGGTTGGGTTGGCGTCGGTTGTCAACGGCACTGTAAAGCGTGCCGTTCACTACATGAGCTAGACCACCAGGGTACCGCTTTTTGTTTTGTTTTGTTTGTTTTGGGCGGACGAGCACAGCTGGCGGTCGAGTCAGATCATTTGTGCGGGGTGCAGAACCGTTCCTCCGCACAATGGCATGGTCGTACATATCACGTACCTGGTAGTGTTTATTGTGAGGCCCTCATGAGGCAGTTACATTTAATAGTACTCCCACATTGCTGTCTCTGGAAGTGGCCACACCGGAAATTTAAATTGACTCATTGAAGCTGCCATCCATCATGTGAAAGTCCGCCTCACAAGCGCTTCTTAGTGGGAAGCGGCTCACCCTTCATGCGACTCGCCCAACACCTCACGGCGCTTTGCGCTTGATGCTAGCAATGTCCGCCTGGTTGGCGAAAACCCAACAAGCTCCGTCCCGGCATTGTAGGGATGCGAGGGTCTATGGTCATACGACTACGCTATGCACGACATGAGTACACCCCCTCCGCTACGGTAGGGCCAGTCTTTAATTAAAGAAACGCAACGCTTGCAATCTCCACATACCTGGAGTCCTGGAAAGAGCAGTGCAGTTTGAGGATGAAGGGGTGGTTGAGCTCCATCAGAAGTCGGCGTTCATCCAAAATATGCCGCTGGGGGGTCGTAAAATAAGCACGCGACATACCGGGGGGAACAGGATATATGATTTCGTTATTACGGAAGGTCATAGTAAATAAAACCCGTGTTACACAGAAAAACCTACGTGTTTACCTGTTTTCACTACGACGTACCTGGTAACAATATTTGGACCTATGTTCCACACAAAAGCCTACCAGTATGTGTTTACCTATTTTTACTAGCACTATTTGGTCCTATTTACTAGTATTTACTATGGTCCTCCGTAGTAGTATTATTACATTTTCCGTCTGACACATATATATTGTTTGGCGGACTTACCACCGAAAGGTAAAGGTTGACCAGCAAGCTTCTGAGGGTGATCGACGCTTGGTACGATAGATAGAGTTTGCTGCACTACTTATGATTTTGTCCTAGGGAATGGTCATCTATATATACCTCACCTTCAAAATGGTTGTTTAGGAGGAAAATCCAGGTGTTATATACCTGAGATA
The DNA here is from genome assembly GCA_008828725.1 of Saccharina japonica. NCBI lineage: Eukaryota > Phaeophyceae > Laminariales > Laminariaceae > Saccharina > Saccharina japonica. Next base: position 246,841 of record MEHQ01003059.1, read on the forward strand.
AACAATACCATGGCATTAACGAGTATAAAATAAATTCAATTTGGAAAAAATAAAATTCAAGTTCGCTTTTCATTGGTCAACACACGCACCAGCACCAAATATTATGCCCCAAGATCCTAATCTTTGGTGCTGGTGCGTGTGTTGACCAATGAAAAGCGGATTTGAATATTTTTTTTCCAAATTGTTGTTTTTTCTTCTTCGTTAATACGGGCCCTAAATCCGCATTACAGAACCATGGACGAAGCAAAAACCCAAGGCAAAATTCAACAAAAGTAGATTGTCCCAAATATGTGGGCCGACTTTGGGGTTGAAAGTGAGCTCGATCATTCAGAAACCTTTCACCCGAAAACAGTGCTATCCTCTATCCGTAGCACATACATGTACGATGGGATGGAGGATGGGATGGTGGATGGATGATGGATGATGGGTGGATGGATGATGGGGATGGGTGGATGGTGATGGTGCATGGATGGATGGGATGGATTGGATGATGGAGGATGGATTGGAGGGTGGATGGATGATGGTGATGGATGATGGATGGATGGGAGGGATGGGGATGGAATGGGATGGGATGGGATGGGATGGGATGGGATGGGATGGGATGGGATGGGATGGGATGGGATAGGATGGGATAGGATGGGATGGGATGGGATGGGTATGGGATGGGATGGGATGGGATGGATGGATGGAGATGGGATGGGATGGGATGGGATGGGATGGGATGGGATGGGATGGGATGGGATGGGATGGGATGGGATGGGGTGGGATGGGATGGGTGGGATGGGATAGGATGGGAGGGGGCGAAAAGGCATACACCAGTAGCGAGGCATAACATGCATCAAACGCACCTATGATATGTACCTACAAAGAAAGTCTGGGTACGCAATAGCGCCCACGGATCCGATGCTGCTTGCTCCACACAACCTCGTGCGTACCTGCAGTTCGTTGGCGACGATAGCCTTCTTGCCCTGCATCTTGAGCGCGAAAGCCCTACCGGTGGGCTTGTGCAGCACGAGCTTCACGCTGCCGAAGGCACCTTTACCTACAAGCGATTGTTTTGCGTCACCAAGAAGAGGGAAACATCATCCGAAACACCGCACCGTACCACACCGCAAGATACACCAACATATGATCCGGTTATTATGCGGCTGACCACACGGTGCCACAGCATCGTAGATTCCTCAGCTATCCCGGCAAAGGGACCAGGTGGCAAAGGGACGAGGCTTTTGCATGCACTAACTATTGACCAGTGCTACGATGACAGAGGTAGCACTTTTTTCTTTTTTCGCCTTCTGAGGCGAAGACTTATTTCTGACTGATGGCACTCCTTAAGGGCACTGAGGATTTATCCCAATGCCGCTCGAAGTCCAGCCACGGTTTACTATAAAATATCACCCGTTACAAACCGAGGCCATGGCCTTGCTCATCTTAGTTTTTGGCTCGTCAGCTTTAGGGTGATACATAGACGCATGCTACGATAGAGGTGCACCTTGTTTTTTCTGAGCTCCGCACTTCAGGAGCGTCATACCTCTACGAAAAAACGATATTGGAGGAAAATAAAAGTGCTGCCGGATGCGAAATCTCATTACCGAAGTATACTCTGAAACAGTATTCGTCACAAAAAATGAAAAAAGTCCGACGAATTTGGGTTAAGGAGCCCGATCGTTCAGAAAACGATTCGGCCAAAAAGTGCTACCTCTACCGTAGCACGCGTCAAGTCAGTATCTTAAGCCTCAGAAAAATGCATGTGCACCTCTATCGTAGTCTGCCTCTAATAAAATGCGCGAGCCTTCAGAACTTTATCCACATTCTGGGGTACAAACTACTTGAGTTTTCGCAGTGCGGGATTGTTTTTTCCAGCAGCAAAATGGTCAACATATATACACACGGTCCTTGTGTGCGACAAAGTGATACGGTAACCTTGGTAACGAAATTAATCGACTCTCTCTCTCTCACGATTTATTCTATACACTCTCCTGCAAAACAAATATATGAAGAGCCTTGGCTTTCTTACTGTGTAATAAGCCGTGCTCCTGGCCTGTGCGTGCTGCTCGCTGGCGCTGGTGTGTACCAGATCGTACCCCCCATCTGCTTATTGACGGTTGCTTCTTATTCACGTGTGTCGTCCCCACGTTACGTTGACTCCTTGACACCCACGCTCACCTAGTTTCCGGATTACTCTGAGATCCCCCGGGCGTACGTCGATGTGGTGGTCCCCCTTGCTTGCTTTCGAGGGGTCCGGACATGTGTGCTGCTGGGAACGCCACACCGCACAGAGTGGGGGGCAGGAGGGTGGATATATACATACATGCATGCACATACATACACACATATCCTACATGCATGTAAGCCCATGGAGTTGAGTGAAATAGGCAACGGTAGGGGGGGGGGGGGTATATAGCATAGTCCACTGGCCTGCTGTACTATTAATAGTATCCAGGGGTATGATATACTATGCTAACCATTCATGATGCCTCCAGCGCGAAAACAACATACTATGAAATCGGCGGGATTCGAACCCCCGACCTACCCCTGGGGATTACATATTGCACTACCCGCTGAACCACTGAGTCACCGTGGTTCCCTTTTCCTCCTTTCACGGGACCGCTACATTCCTGGGATAATCGTGCCACACTGCGGGAGCGGGAGGGGGTGGAAATGCCTACATACATAATACAAGCCCCCGTGGATTAGAGCGATAAAGGCTACGGAAGCGGGGCGGGGAGAGGATAGCGCGCGGGGGAAAGGAGCTCCCGAAGGTACAACCTGCTGTTATGTTACCCTCAGTCAGCGCTGACTTGGTGGTCCAGTAGTTTGGTTATACCGGTATCCGTTTCTGCTCGATAATATATATACATATACTTGGTATACATTAGGTATCAGGTATGAGGTATGTTTTGTGAGATAGAGAAATCCCCACCTTCCCCCCTCTTTTACACACAAACAAGGGAAAAGTTGATGATACGAAGCATATACATAGCCGAGAAACGAACTCACGCCTAGTATACTCTTCGGCGCAAACAAAACAAAAGCATCTTCCACCAGCGCACAGACTCAACACACAAACACACCTCGATCCCGGCAGCCTTAGCCATCACGTCCTCCAGCGACCCGAGCATCTTAGAGAAGTCTTCTCGCCCTGATTGCGTTTTCGTTTTGTTTGCGGTTTCGTGTGCGTACGTAGTGATGTTTGTTGTAGTCCCCGGAAAACCGACAAAAAAGCAAAACCGACGAAGCCACGGAAAGCGGTTGGTGCGAAAAGCGAAACATGACAAAAGACAAACCGGCGCGTGCTGTGACAGAGGTATAAGGTATACCTTTTTTTGGCTGAAACCTTTTCCGAATGACGGTACCGGCTCCTTAACCCCAAATCTTCGGAGTTTACTTTCATTCATCATGTCGATGCAGCATGTTTCCTTGTGTGTGTTGTCGACGCGTGCTACGGTAGAGGAGGTATACCTTTTTTTGGCTGAATCGTTTTCTGAACGATCGGGCTCCTTAACCCAAATTCGTCGGACTTTCTTCATTTTTGTGACGAATAATGTTTCAGAGTATACTTCGGTCATGAGATTTCGCATCCGGCAGCACTTTTATTTTCCTCCAATATCGGTTTTTCGTAGAGGTATGACGCTCCTTAAGTGAGGAGCTCAGAAAAAACAAGGTGCACCTCTATCGTAGCATGCGTCTGTCTTCACATTAAACCCGTTCTTTCTACTCAACCACATCATCAGTACACCCAGTGCCTGTCCTGATTCCTAATCCTAGAGAGATACAAATTATGTGGTCACAGACTGTGAAGCAGAGAAAAACCAAAACAAAACAAACGCAAAATGAATGGGTAAAGCAAGTGAGATGCTAACGTACCGGGTACGAGAAAGTACGTGTGCTTATAGGCTATATTGTTTTCCACAAAATAGCCAGTTTTTAGACTACTACTGCGGGTATAGAGCTCCTCCACTGACCAAACTCTCAGAAAAAATAATTGGCGCACCCCTACCTTAAGGGAGCATGCGTCAATCCACGCTGAGACACAGCATGCATGCCTCCATATTAGTGCAATCTTGTGAGCGATATCATATCGTGAAAGTTACGACCAACACATCGTGCGCATTTTTTATTTGCTGTAGTCGTAGATCGTATTCAGACGATCCAGATCGTGACTCGACCAACTCACCGAGGGAAAGGCAGACAGTGGTGCCCATCGCAACGCAAGTCGCTTTTCGAGTCTCGTTGGACATCAGCGCCAGCTCTCCGAAGTAGCTGCCGGGCCTATACCCAACGCAATCAAAGTTCAGAACCACACAAATAGGTAATTAAGAGATACATAGGGGTAGAAATGGATGACATTAACTGATTAATAAAAATTAATAAAAATTAATGAATGAATACAAATTAATGAAAATTAATTAATAAAAATTAGTTAATTAAACTTAGTTAATTAATGAAAATTAATTAATAAGATTAATTAATTAATTAATTAGTTACTTCAGCTGGTGTTTATGAAAGAAAATTGACAGAAGAGGGGCACGATATATATGCGAAAGGAAAAGTGAGGCATTTGGGCTGTGAGTTTGGCTAGCCATAAGTGGGTGACTACGCAGTGGTGCTGAGTCGGCTAGATGTTGCTGTTAGTTGGGGTGGTGTTTAAGCCGGTGACTGATGTAGTGCGTAGTTAGCTAGATGTTGCACTTAGTTGGGTGATTGTATGATGGCGGCGACTAGTGCTTAGCTGGCTAGATGTTGTAAGTTAACCGGGGTGGGTACAGTATCAGTCGGCGACTCTATACATAGTGCTTAGTTTGCTAGATGCTGACGTTGGTTGAGTGGTTGTAAGCCGGTGAGCTACTGTATGAAGTGCTTAGTTAGATACCTGGTAGATTTTGCAGATAGCTGGGTGACCGTACGTCAGCGACTAGTGCTTAGTTTGCTAGATGTTTCAAGTTAGGTGTGGTGACTGCAGCATAGATCGGCGACCATAGTGCTTAGTTTCTAGATGTTTCAAGTTAGTTGGAGTGACTGCAGCATAGACCGGCGACCCTAGTGCTTAGTTTGCTAGATGTTCAAGTTAGTTGGGGTGACTGCAGCATAAATCGACGACGACGGTGTTACTGCTGCTGTAGTTCTTTAGTTCAGTTGGCTAGCCACAGGTATTGCAGGTATTTTAGCTGACCGTATTATCTTGCTTAAGGTTGCACGATGTGCCACAAGTTATGGTGCGTATCGTACTGCGCGTTGTACTCTGTACTTTTTTATTCTTACAATAGTATTTGTTTGGTCCTGAAGGTAAACATCGAAGCTAGCTGCTGATCTACACGCTTCCTGTGCGTAATGTATACGAGGGGGCGCCTGTTCCTGCTGTGGGTAAAATGAAGCCGCCCTCTGCCGTTACTGGTTTTGTTTTTGCCGTAAGCTCGACGCACGCTACGATGGAAGTGCATCATCACATACGTACATACCCTGCATTTTCCAAGGCTCCTGAATTTGACTATCTACAGTATATATACCACGTCCCTTCTTCGTCGCTACAGTAAGTAGTAGTAGTAGCTCAAGTGACGCGTGGCGCCTTAAGGTAGAGTTGCACCATTTTTTGTTTTGTGAGGGTGTGGTTAGTTAAGGATATATTTATATATATATATACATTACCCAAAAAACTGATCTGGAAGGAAAACAAAAGTGCTCTATAATATATACCTGGTATATGTATATATTATATATTGTATATATCCGATGAACAACCAATCCCATGGTTTCTCTTTAGTACAAAATGAAACAATTTGCTGCATCGACGCGTGCTACGGTAGAGGTAGCACTGTTCGGCTGAATTTGTTTCTGAACGATCGGGCTCCTTAACCCAAATTCGTCGGACTTTCATTTTTGTGACGAAATACTTTTAAGAGTATACTTCGGTCATGAGATTTTCCATCCGGATGTACTCTTATTCCCCTCCAAAATCGATTTTCGCTGAGGTATGACGCTCCTTAAGTGAGCAGCTCAGAAAAAACATGGTGCACCTCTATCGTAGCACGTGTCCATCAAGAACGAGATTTCCGACGGTTTCGGGGGGTTGAGGAGCCCGCCCTGTCATCATTCGGAAAAAAAAATCAGCCAAAAAGTGTTATATACATACCTATCTATATTGCATACAGCACGCGTCTAATAATGTTGAAGCTATTTCATGCTGCACGTACAGTAGACGGAGGGCAAACGAAAACACCAACACTTAATATTGGAGGGGGAACTTCCGTGATTTTCCCTGCAATCAAAACACGCCTCCCTCTCAAACTCACTTGAGAACCGTCACCGACGGGCCGATCCCGCTATCTCTCCCCCCAGCCGGACCCCGCCCTCCCGGAGAGACCATGCTACCCGCCCCCACCGCCCCCCCCTGTACACCCCCCCCGCCGCCGCCGCCGCCGCCGCCGCCGCAGCACTCGTTGTTCGCCTTTTGTGCACGGAAATGGCTCCGCTCTGGACGATATAGAAGGCGTCTCCGCATTCTCCCTCCCGCACGATGCACTCTCCTGAGGAAAAGGTTTCGTCGTCGAGAGCGTTGGACAGCTGCTCCAGTTCGCCTGCGGGGGGGGGGGGGCAGCAGTTCCCGCACGCGCACGCCCGAGCTATTGAGTGGTAACGTCCCAGCTTGCGGGTGTATACAAGCATGGGGACATATAAAACCCGTAAATACGCGCGGTTGGAGTATCGCACTCACCTAGCAAAGAGGAGTTTCGACAAAAATCCTTGATCTCACAGAAGTTGTTTTATAATTATTTTTAATATACTGTACAGTAGTATAGGCAAAGGCATTCATAAGGGGGGACTGCATTCTTGGTATTACTCTGTAGTTTGTCAAGTATCCAGGGACCCATGAATGGTATTATGGTTGATAAGTATGTGTGAATTGTATCATTGGAATAATAATATTGGGGGATGGTTGATAAGTATGTGTGAATGGTATGGTTGAAAGGAGAGCTACACACACACCTGGTCAGATGGCAAATAAATGGAGTAAACATATGTACGCTACGTACTGCATATCACGATTACTGTACGACTGAATTTTAGTTGTTTGTCGTTGGTTCTTGTGTAGTATTGTGGTTCGTGTGAACTCCAGCTGGGAGGGTTGGGTTTTTGGCAGACCCGTGCCACGTGTACATCGCACTTTTTGGCGAAAACACTCCTGGCTGATTGTTCGTGACTATTTGTAACTACGAGAATTCGTGACTAATACGGACTACTACAGTAGTTCATGATTGTGACTATATAAAAACTGACTGTTACTGGCTATTCTTCATTGACACGGTCTATTTAGTGACTAATACTGACTTTTACTGACTGGTACTGACTATTGGTGACTGCGAGTATTCATGACTACTACGGGCTACTACGAGTAGTAAATTTTTGTGACTACATACAACTAAATGTTACTGGCTATTGTTGATCAACACTGACTGTTAGTGAATATTTGTGACTATTAGTGACTATTACTAACTATTAGAATGACAGGAGACGCATGCTACGGGAAAGGTACACCATACATATTATATAAAGGGCAGCGGCCAAAAACAGGTACACCTGGTCCGTTCGGGGCCAAAAACAGGTACATACTAAAATCAAGTTTAAAACGCACCCCACGAACCTGCCGTTCCTTGCAATGCAAAGTAGAGCTTTTTTCATGCTCTTCGTGCTCGCCCGGTGGCTACGTACACGAGTAGCTGCTATTAATAGTACAAGGAACGAACGCCTGCTGCTGTATTCTCCCTTCTCAACTTTTGTGACACCCCTGGTATTCCAAGTCAACCACAATCCCGAAGGGGAGCCTTCTATCTCGTATTATTTCGGCGGAGGTATGCAGGCAGATATGTGTGTGTGTTGCTCGAGTGGCGTGTAGTGCGAGGTGCGAAGGGAGAAGGGGGTCTCCGCGTACGTCGGCATTTGTATAGGGGGCATAGGGTGGAACTATGAAGGGCCTCTGATTGGCTTAAAAACGACAAAAAAAAGGTGAAAGTCAAGCAGAGTAGACAAAACCAGGTATACCTGGGTTTTGAAGAGGCAAAAACCGGTACAACGAGTTTTGGACCAATGGCAGCGCACGTGGAGTGCGTTTTTGACTTGGTTTTAAGTATGTACCTGGTTTTGGCCGCAAAAGGACGAGGTATACCTTTTTTTGGCCGCTGCCCTTATATAAACTGAATTTTGGAGGGGAAATAAAAGTGCTATATACCCGATTAACAATCCCACAGCCCAAAAGTATTAACAAACAACGTATTGCAACACGATAATTAAATCCCGGCGAATTTTGGGTCAAGGAGCCGCCCGTCATTCATAACTATTTCAGCCAAAAAAAGGTATACCTCTATCGTAGCACGCGTGGGAGCCCCGTCATTCATAAATATTTCAGCCAAAAAAAGGTATACCTCTATCGTAGCACGCGTGGGAGCCCCGTCATTCATAAATATTTCATCCAAAAAAAGGTATACCTCTATCGTAGCCCGCGTGGCCTCCTTAACCTCAAATTCGTCGGAAATTCAGTATTTGGTTGCCATGGGATTGTCCATGGGGGTATACACCGTAGGACTTCTACTTTTCCCCGTGCGATCAGTATTCGGGTGGCCAACCCTGATAAAAAAAAAAATAGCGCACCTCTATCGCAGCATGCATTCGTCATTTTTTCGTAGTGCTATTAACTAAGTCACCCCGAAACTGATTTTCGAGAACGCATGAGCGTGCAGACCCGTCGTCCTAGGGTATATATACAACGAAAAAATAGCTTGTGAACCAGCCTAGACATTAACACCGAATATCGTGTCAAACACCGAATGTCGTGTCAAATACCGACTATCGTGTGAAACACCGAATGTCGTGTAAAATACCGAATATCGTGTGAAACGCCGAATATCGTGTCAAACACCGAATATCGTGTCAAACACCGAATGCCGTGGTTAGGTCCCCCCAACTAAGGAGCCACGGCAGTCACAACTGCTTTTCGGAAAAAGACAAAACAATCCCCCCTATTTATACGTAGAGAAATATTGATTCCGTTCCCGGGGCCTCTCGGAGCACGCCGTATCAAAGGTGGTGGGATATACTACAGCAGTAGACGCGTGCTACAACAATAGCAGTACGTAGCACGTTTTTGTCTGATATGCTTTCTAGCTGGTTAATTATTGGTGTACGTTTGTCTACAGTAGTATTCAGGGATGATTGTCGATTATGATAGGTAGGTGTAAGTGGATGGTATGATTGAGATAAGAGCTGCACACTGTCAGATAGATGGCAAATGGAATCATAATAGCAGTACGCACGTAGCACGTTTTTTGGCTGAAATGGTTTCTGAAATGGTTACCGTCGGAAAAATCGTTTTTGTCTGATATGCTCCTTAACCCCGAATCGTCGGAAAATTCGTTTTTTGTGTCGCAATATTTATCATTTTATGCTCAGGCCATTGGATCGTTCATCGGGAAGCGCTTTTGGTTCTCCTCCAAAATCAGTTTTGACTCGTACTGCAGGTATAGAGCTCCTCAAGTGACCGACCCTCAGGAAAAAAAAAAAAAAAAAACATGGGGCATCTCTACTACCGTAGCATGTATTAGTACGTACCATACGATAAAAAAAAAAAAATACATTACCACTCTGTTCCGAAATATAAACAACTTTTTTTATTTTAATAATAATGGACAGAGTGGTAGCAATTAAAGACATTTGCATTAGTTTTCACCTACGAGAGACACGGTAGATATATATATATATATATATACATCGTGCGAGGTAGGCGGTTCACCTTTGGAGAGCTTGTCCTTAAGGTGCACGTCCCCCACCACAACGTTGCTCAGCAGCTCTTTCCTCCTGGCCAGGTTTTTTTCGCGGCTGTTGGTCAGGATGGCCCTCACGGCCCTTCGCTTGATGGACCACAGTTTGCAGTCCTCCGCCGCACGAAGTCTGCACGCCATTGGATTTGTCACACGAAATAAAAAGTAGGCGGGCTACCTCAGTAAACAAAGCTTTCAGATATCGTCGATCGACACAGATCAGATCAAGATCTGATCTGATCTGATCTGATCTGATTTGCTGTGATGTGACCGGGTCTGATATGATCTGACCTGATCTGATCTTGATTGTCACACAAAATAAGAAGTACCTGGTAGGTGGGCTACCTCAGCGCCCAATCTTTCACACATCTTCGATCGATACAGATCATATCATATATGAACTGATCTGATCTGATCTGATCTTGATTGTCACACAAGCTAAGAAGTAGGTGGGCTACCTCGGCGCCCAATATTTCATACATCGTCGATCGACACAGATCTGATCTGATATGATATTATATGATATGATGTGATCTGATCTAATATGATCTTGATTGTCACACAAAGTAAGAAGTAAGCGGGCTACCTCAGCGCCCAATCTTTCACACATCGTCGATCGACACAGATCTGATCTGATATGATATGATCTGATCAGCTCTAGTGATCTTGGTTGTCACACAAAGTAAGAAGTAAGCGGGCTACAGGCCCAAGCGTTTACACATCGTCGATCGACACAGATCTGATCTGGTCTGATGTTGATCGTCACACAAAATAAGTAGTAGGCGGCTACATCAGCGCCCAAGCTTTCACACATCGTGAACACAGATCATACCAGATCAGATCAGATCATATCAGACCAGATCAGATAATACATTCAGCTCTTGATTGTCACACTAAATAAGAAGTAGGCGGGTACCTCAGCGCCCAAGCTTTCGCGCATCGTGGACATAGAACAGACCAGATCAGATCAGATCAGATCATAGCAGATCATATCAGATCAGGTCACATCAGACCAGATCCCTCCAGAATATAACACAACATAACAGATCAGATCACATATCAGTTCAGATCAGTTCAGATCAGATCAGATCACATCAGATCAGATCATTTCAGATCAGATCAAATCAGATCAGATCAGATCAGATCAGATCAGATCAGATTAGATCAGATCCGACCAGATCAGACCAGGACGCTTGCTACGATAGAGGTATATACCGGTATACCTTATTTTGGCCGAAACGTTTTCGGAACGACTGGGGAAGGGGACCCCCTTAACCCACTATCATCGACGCTTGCTACGATAGAAGTAGCACGTTTTGGCTGATTTTTTTTCCGATTGATCGGGCTCCTTAACCCAAACTCATGATGATATTCGGACTTCCAGTCTTGCGATGCAACATTTTTCCGATTATGCTTCGGTCATGAGATCGGTCGTCGGGTCGCACTTTTATTTTCCTCCAAAATCATTTTTTCGGTGAGGTATGACGCTCCTTAAGTGAGGAGCTCAGAAGCATCATGGTGCACCTTTATCGTAGCATGCGTCCACGATCGGAAATTCATTCTTGTGTTGCGTTTTTTTTTTTTTTTTTTTTCCATTTCACGCCTAGGCCGTGGGGGTTGATGCATGCTACGGTAGAGATGCCCCATGTTTTTGCCTTATAAGGGGGGTGACTTGAGGAGCTCTGTGCTTCACCCAAAAACTAATTTTTGGAGGAAAATAGAAGTGCTATGCGGTATACCTGATGAACAATCAATCCCCATGGCCTGACCATAAAATGAAAAATATTGAAACCCAAGACTGAACGACCGACGATTGTAAGGAGCCCGATTATTCAGAAACAAAATCAGCCAGAAAAGGTATACCTTATACCTCTACCGTAGCACACGTCGGTTGTTCATCTGGTAGCAGTTTTAGTTTTCCTCTACAACTATGGACGCGTGCTACGATAGCACACGTCGGTTGTTCATCTGGTAGCAGTTTTAGTTTTCCTCTACAACTATGGACGCGTGCTACGATAGCACACGTCGGTTGTTCATCTGGTAGCAGTTTTAGTTTTCCTCTACAACTATGGACGCGTGCTGCGATAGAGGTATAAGGTATACCTTTTTTTGGCTGAAGCACTTTCTGAACGATCGGACTCCTTAACCAAAAATCGTCGAACTCTCCTGTTTGGTTGTTGTTGTTGTTGTTGTTGTTGTTTTCTTCACATTAAACTCGTTTCAGTTGCTAATCCCTATAGTCTGATCTAGCAAGATCACGGCCCGTGGTCACAAAAGTGCTAGAGCCATCAGAGAATCCTAAAGAACACGTACACTTAGCAGGGAAAGGATACACAAGTCCGAAGAGGTACACCTAAAATCCCTACAGCATGTGCAACCTTTATTCAGAGTATACTTATTTCATGAGATTTTTTCCTCTAGTAGAACCTGTATTTTCCTCCAAAATGTTGTGTTCGGTGAAGTATGGAGCTCCTCAAGTGCGGAGCTCAGAACATTCATGGTGCACCTCTATCGTAGCATGTGCCTATGTTTTGGGGGGGGGGGGGGGGGGGGGGGGGGTGAGGTGCATTAAGCTCCTCAAGTGGTCAACCTCGTTCCAAAGATGGTGTGCATGGCACATGCTACGGTAGAGAGGTGCACGTGTAGTTAGTTCCTTAGGCTAGAAGGGAGTCCCGTCCCATTATCATAAACGATTCGGCGAGAAAGCGCTGCGATAGAGGTAACAAGGTATACCTTTTTTTGGCTGAAACGTTTTCCGAATGATCGGGCTCCTTGACCCAAAACCGTCGGAGTTTCATTATTGTGTTGCAATATTAGACGTGTGCTACGGTAGAGGAGGTATACCTTATTTTGGCTGAATCGTTTTCTGAACGATCGGGCCCCTTAACCCAAATTCGTCGGACTTTTCTATTTTTGTGACAAATACTATTTCAGAGTATACTTCGGTCATGAGATTTCGCATCCGGCAGCACTTTCATTTTCCTCCAAAATCATTTTGTCGGTGAGGTATGACGCTCCTTAAGTGCGGAGCTCAGAAAAAACATGGTGCACCTCTATCGTAGTATGCGTCATTATTTAGTGTAAACGTAGGCCATTGATTGGAGTATTCATCGGGTATACGGCGTGGCACTTTTATTTTCCTTCACAATCAGTTTCTGCGCGAGACATTGAGCTCCTCAAGTGACCACCCTAGAAAGAAAACCAAGCGTCAACTGGGGGACCATCCGATATCATTGCCAGCCCATACCAGGCACAGTATACTGGTACCAAGTGTGCGTTTCCGGGCGCATGCTATCGCACGGTGGTAGCGGTGGGCCTATAGTCTTGCTGAGAGCTCCCTACTTTTCAGGGGCTTCAACACCCCCACCCAAACAAACTTGAACTTAGGAAAAACCACACGCGCGGAGACTAGGAACTGTAGCAAATTGTAGCAGGTATGTAACTGATAGTATATTAAATACACAATGATCATGTCGGGTACTCTACTGTAGTTACTGAAGGGAGGAGCCACCCCCCCCGCCCCCGCCCCCCGCCCCCCGCCCCGCCTCTCGGCCTCCCCTGGGGCTGTCTCTTATACACATCTCCGCCAGACAGTGAGAACAGTATTGTTTCCAAGCAGTGCTACGACCTTCTTATGCTGTAGTTTCACGCGGTCCTTTACCGCGATCACATTCGAGGTGAAGCGTAAACTTTTTATTTCTTAAACACCTTGATATTTATTAGGGACGGGGTTGGAATCACTTATTTTCACGAAAAAAAAGGAGAAACGCAATAAGGAGAGCGCCTTCGAGGGAGAAGGAGCCCCGTAACAATAACATTCCCACCCCCAACTATACCGTACCATGCGCCATGAACAGCCGCCGTGACTCACGTTGCCGCCCTGGGGTTGTTGTACATCAGCGCCAGCTCCCCGAAGCTCTCTCCTCGCACGTACGGCGTGCGGACCTCGGCTTCCGTGTCCGAGCCGGGGAAAACGACAAAGCAGCGCAGGGCGCCTTCCTCGACCACGTAAAAATCGTCGCCCTTTTCGTTCTGCAGTTGTGCCGCGCGTGAGACAGTAGTGGTGGTGGTGTTGGTGGTGGGGGTGGTGGTAGTGGTGGTAGTGGTGGTTAGTGATGGTTGTAGTGGTGGTGGTGGTGGTGTGTGTTGGTGGTGGTGGAAGTAATGGTAGTAGTGGTAGTATTGGTAGTGGTAGTATTATCAGTAGTAGTAGCAGTAGCTGTAGCAGTAGCAGCAGCAGTAGCAGTAGCAGCAGTAGTAGTAGTAGTAGTAGCAGCAGCAGTAGCAGTAGCAGCAGTAGCAGTAGTAGTAGTAGTAGTGGTAGTAGCAGTAGTACAATAATTGTAGTAGTAATAGTAGTAGTAGCAGCAGTCGAAGGCCAAGGAAGAATAGCCCCCCCCCCCCCCCTCCAACGAAGCAAGCTGCTGGTCGTTAACCTGCAGTAGGATGCGATTGACCACTTATCCAGTAACTCGTATGTTGGACTGCAGGCTCAAACTTCTGTGTGAAGCACCACCGGGAAGCATTCTACCAACCATACACACCATTGAGTTGTTTCTGGCAGAGTTGCATGCAATCCTGCGTGCAGATCGCACATGAAAGCTTGTGGACAGTCGCACATACATGCAACCGTCACATGATTTCAGGCCAGTGCTTGCAACAAGGCCCATGGTAGCAAGCAAGCTTGAGTGGCATGCGTCCCCCAACAAGCTCACCCGAAAAAAAACCGGATACATGAAACAACTGATGCCAACGGAAACAAACCCGACAGGAACCACTCCTCCTCTCATGGCCTACACCAGTTTAAATCAATAATACCGTACTGATTGATGTTGAAACAGTAGTTCTAGTGCTTTTCTAAGCTGGGGATGCCCCGCACCGGTCATCACGTATTTGCTCGCCGAAAAGCGGCTAGAACATAGCGTGCATCTCGACGGTCGAAACTATATTTGATGTGAATTCATTTTTGCTGTTGGCGATGTATCGTACCTACAATGTGTCCGTCGGGGGACACACACCATAATGGGTTTCGCGCACTGCTGCGTACTGCTGCTCTTGTGTAGTAGTACGGGTGGAGTCTTACTTCGGGTGTCGGGTGTGTTCGAGAAATACAGACAGACGCAACAAACTTGTTCTTTTTTGTTTGTATTTTTACTCCATCTCGCGTCAATTACAATGATAAAATCATACCCTTATACAGGTGATGAGAAAGAGGAAGTAAGGACAGCGAATGGAGTAGATAACAGCTCACGCCGGAACGTAGGTACGAAACAGGGCTCATTTTTGTTGCTTCTGTGGCCTCCTTCTCTCGGGGTACTTATGAGTGATACACGTCGAAGCTCATGCTACACAAAACACATTCACGGATGACTAGGATCCTATTAACAAGGTAAGAATAGCCCTAAAGTCGTACGCGTGCGTCACATAATTGTATTCACGTAACCGTCAATATTTTGTCCGTCCCTTGTTTTAATCGAATCACCAGTTTGGGGGCGGCCGCGCTGTGTATACATATACATATATGTATACATATATATATACATATACATATGTATTATATACCATACCTGGGTTATGACTTGGGCGCCTTTCTCGAAGTGGACCGGCGCGAAAGCCTCTGCGAGGGTTTCCAGGTCGTCGTTGCCGCAGTTCTTGAAGAGGATGCTCTGCTCGATGGCGTGCAAGATGAGCTCATTTGTGTCGTGCGGTTTCGGGATCGCCTGTGAGGCGTGCGAGAGTGCGCGCGAGCGAACGAGAAAGCGAGAAAACGAGAGAAGGAGAGGATAAATGGGGGTTTCAGGGGGCTAGGAGCGCGATCAGGCACTCCCTACACGCAGGTGTAAGATGCAAAGGTCCTGGCGTGGTTTTAACGCTCGCAATGTGTGTTGCCAGCCGAACGGGCATGTTGTGACCACTCTTGTTTGTTTGTTTTTTCTACCGTCTACACATTATATATACTTTCCCGCCCATCTTACCCTGCTCCGTCGCGAAAGGAATGCCTGGTCAATGGTAAAATGACTGAGGCAAGCAACAAATGAGTACGCGCCCCCACCCTATGCTATTTATCTATAGGTTGGGTGTACGTCGGTTCGGCGACGACTCTGTAAAACACGCCTACCACTGCGTGAGCTAGACAACCAGGGTACTATTTTTGTCTTCTTTTTATTTTTGGCGGTCACCAAGGCTGGTGGTCTTATTAGAGCATTCGTTCGAGGTGGAGAGCCATAACTCCGCACAATAATTATCGCATCATGCAGTGTGTATATGGCAAGGCACCCATGAGTACGATCCTAGTATCCATTGCTGTCCCTGGAAGTGCCCACACCATAAATCGTATCAAATCATTGGAGGCTTCCGTCCACATGCAAGTCCGCCTCACAAGCGGTTCAGAGTAGAGGATGCAGCTCGCCCTATATGCAACTTGCCGAACACCTCACGGCGCTTTTCGCGCCTGGTGCAAGAAATATCTGCCTGGTTGGTGAAAACCCAACGTGCTCCATCCCGGCATTGTAGTAGGGATGCGAGGGTCTATGGTCATACGACTACGGCAATGCTCGACATAAGTACCCCCCCATCCCATCCCATTATATCCTGTCTTCTCGGGATTGCGTCGCCTCAAATGCGTTTCTTAAAGGGCCAGTCTTAGCGACACCTATGCTGTTTTTACTTTTTTTTTCACGATTGTTTTTTTTGTTTTTTGTTCGTGAGAGTCCATTTTGTTATCACGAGGATGTATGTTGAGTATAAAAATACCGAAAATTACAAAATACCTGCTAGGAAAGAAAATACTTGAGCTTTCGCGCAAAAGCTTGCGTACTCTTGTATAGATGAGCGAGTGTGCAGAGGAACGGGCAACTCCGTGTTTTCCCCACTGATATTTCACGAAATACCAGGCATACATATATATAGGAAAAACGAAAGCGTCATCAAATGGTTGGTAGAGGCGTACTGTTTTAACAGGTAGCTAAAATAGTTTCTGTATTTTTTGCTTCTTACCCCAAAAATCGTCGGGATGCAATGTGCAGGGAAAAATGAAATAAATATGTAAAAACGTTGTCCTTACCACGTGCTCGTAGTCTTCTGTCTTCACGGCGGTTGCGCATATCGCCTCTCGGCCTCCCCTGGGGGCTGCCGCTGCTGCTGCCGCTGCTGCTGGTGTCGCTGCTGCCGCTGCTGCCGCTGCTGCCGCTGCTGCCGCCGCTGCTGCTGCTGCTGCTGCTGATGGTGAGGATTTCCCTTGACAATCATGTGTAGACAGCGACAATAATAGTGATATTGATAGAGACATAGCGATAGCAGCGGCACGTACATATTACGATGTGTTGGCTTTTTTTTTTGTTTTTTTAGGTATGCTACAGCAAGGGGGAGGGGGGCACCAAAGTTTTGCGAGGCTCCACATCTATGATATCTCACCTCTCCGAAAAATGCTCGGCTTTGAGAGATAAAACGAACGTTTTAATGTAACCCTATGAACACTCTGATGTACTTCCTGCTTTTTGTATTATTTTAGTAACGGACAACCTTGCAAGACAAAAAACGGCCATCCAAGAGGGGATTTGGGACACGTTCCTTAGTCGAGTCAGGAAAAAACAACAAAAACAGATAAGCACTACTGCTGCTGCTGCTGCTAGTTCCTTTATCGTGGCAGGCGTCTGGAGTTAGCCCCTCTTGGGGACTTGATAGAGGCTAATGCAATCTTGACGATACTTAACGAGTTGACGATTTTATGGCAAGCGCCCAGCGACGGCCACTGCGCGATTGAGTGGTGGCTCGTACAAATCGGGAGTCCGAGTAACTATGCACGGCACGAGATACATGCTACGGTAAAAAAGGCGTTTGTTCACCATGAGGCTTCTGAGGGTTGGTCACTTGAGGGGTTCTATGTATGCCTCACTAAAAACAAAAACTGAGTTTTGGAGAAAAATCGACGGTCTACCCGATGTCCAGTCCCAAAACCTAAGCATATACTGTACCTCAACGAACAAATACTGATGCATGCTACGATAGAGGTGCGCACACCATGTTTTTTCTGAGCTCCTCACTTAAGGAGCGTCACACCTCACAGAAAAAAATGATTTTGGAGGAAAAATGAAAGTGCTGCCGGCTGCGAAATATCATGCCCGAATTATACGCTGAAACATGTATTCGTCACAAAAAATGAAAAGTCCGACGAATTTGGGTTAAGGGGCCCGATCGTTCAGAAAACGATTCAGCCAAAACGTGCTACCTCTACCGTAGCACGCGTCTACTGCAACACAAGGATGGAAATCCAACGGTTTTTGGATTAAGGATCCCCCCGAGCATTCCGAAACCTCTGTCGTACGAGCATGCGTCACTACCCTGGGAACTACGGGAACGGCGGGAATCGAGCCACCAGGTGTAGACACCCCCCGCCACGGTAAAGTCGGCAACCGAAAAAACACACCTCGAACCGATAGACCATCTACAGATCATCTACAGATCATCTACAGATCATCTGCAGATCATCTATAGATCATCTATAGACCACGGCCTATCCATCTACAGTAGATCAACTGGTTCCTTCTTTGTGGTTTTGATGTGTTGTTGTGCCGGATGTACATGAGTACAGATCCAACCCAGGGAATAGGCGCTAGGCCATGGAAATTAGAACGAGGCTACCACCCAGGCAACATGAGCTAGGTCATACAGAGCATACAGAGCATACAAATAGTACACATCATAGATATCATAGATATCATACAGATCATACAGATCATACAGATCATACAGATCATACGGATCATACAGATCATACAGATCATACAGATCATACGGATCATACGGATCATACGGATCATACATATCATACAGATCATACAGATCATACGGATCATACGGATCATACAGATCATATATATCATACATATCATGCAGATCTTCCTTGAAACATCTGGATGATGATCTATTTGTAGATGATCTATCTGTCTCCCAGGTGCGGTGGCGTTAACTATGAGACCTCTGCACGTTAGGAGCTCTAACCCCCCGCCAACCCAACAGCCGACGTGTAAAAAATATTGAAAAAGCTAAGCCCCCGATGATACACACTCAAAAAGGGCATGCGAATATAAAGTATGCAATACCTGGTACACATCAGCTGAGGTCTGAAACGTGCATATATCACCCTTCCGCCGTACGTATCAGCACGGCTGTTTCCCGCTCGCTCTGACATGTCGATCCGACAAGCAAGTCACTTTTGTGTTCTTCACGCGCTGTGTGACTCCTCTTTGGCTGCGAGATCGGACATCTCGCTCAGTACATTTCGCCCACACAAGACAAGACATATCCTATCCGCCCCTAGTTTACGATCTAGATATTTACGGCAGCCCTAATCTCCCCGATTTTTATCATCTGCACCACGACCCATGAATCATATTGTTTCATCGGGCGTGGGGGGGGGGGGGTGGGGGCTGTAGGACACAGACTTTGCGCACATGTTTTCCTTTGTTTGAAGATCTGCATCATATGATATCGCTGCTCTTTCCGAAACCCATATCTTAACGGCTAAGATATCATCATATGCCCGGCGATATGTAGATACGATTGCCGCAGGCGTGGGCGGGCGCGGGGGGGGGGGGGTCTGTAGGACACAGGTCTTGCGCACATGTTTTCCGCGGTTGGAAGATTTGTATCATATATATGATACCACGGCTCTTGCCCAAACGTATGTGACGTGGGCGATGATAGAAGTAGCGCTTTCAGGCTGTTTATGTTTTTTTTTTCTGGACGATCCGGGATCCTTAACTCGAAATCGTCTTCATTATTGTATTGAAACAATCATTTTAATCGTTTACTTACAGCAGGCCATGGGATCACCCATTGGATACTACTTCAAGTTCCTCCAAGATAAGTGTTTGAGTGAGACTGGTGCTACGGCAGGGGGTTCGCTTTCAAGTCCGATATTTTCAGTTGACTAGAGCCACCCGGCCGAGTGGCTAGTTATTTCGTTGCAATCTCAAGCTTTTAAGCATTTTGTTTTTTTCGCGAAAGGCACTGCCATGGGCTTGTTTGTTACTCTGTGGCCACGGATCAATTTCCTTTCTAAGTTTGAATGAGTTTCAAAGCCACTCGTCTGAGTGACGTAAACGTGGTTGTAGAAATCGGGATACCCCCCCCCCCTATCGAAGCACGCCTCGTGAGGAAACAAGAGCTCAAGTGACCCCACTCAGAAAAAAAAGCATGGTGCAGCACCTCTACCGTAGTAGCATGCGTCATACTTCGTATTGTCTTAACGGCCAGTATATCTAGTCGTCTCAACGCTAACAGAGGATCTATTCACGGTATGTAGTAGACGATATACTACTGTGTATCGTGCTTTGCCAGATGTGTGTGTGTGAATACTCCTAAATCAATCCATGGGAGGCTGTCGTCCACGTGCAAGGAAGTCCGCCTCACAAGCGGTGCTTAGTAGGATGTGCAACTATCAACCTTCGTGCGACTCGTCCCGACACACCTCACGGCGTTTCTCTTTCACGCTTGGTGCAAGCAGTCAATGTCTGCCTGGTTGGGTGAAAACCCAACGCGCTTCCTTCCCGGCATTGTATTTAGGGATGCGAGGGTTTATGGTCATACGACTACGTACGGCCACGCATGACATGCGGTTCATGAGTTACACCTCCCTTAACAGGCGTTCCTTAAACGGGGGACGAATGCTACGGTAAAGGTACACCATGTTTCTGCCTTATAAGGGTGGTCACTTAAGGAGCTCTATACTTCACCCTGAACAATCTGGTTTTGGAGGGAAAACAATGAACAATCCCACGGCCTAAGCACGAAAAAAAACAAATTGCAACACGAGAAATAAATTTCGACGAATTTTGGGTTAACCCATTCAGAACTGAAAAAATATCCCACACTTATTCCAAGTAGTTGGTCCCCAAAATACGTGGGACCAGTTCTTAAGGGGGTTAATGAGCCCGCCGTCATTTCAGAAATGTTTCAGCCAAAAAAGGTATACCATAAAAAGTTATACCATAAAAAGGTATACCATATACCTCTATCGTCGCACACATCAAGAGGAGTACCTTGAAAGCTTAAAAGGGCCTGCCCAAACTCTACCCCTAGTGCACACACAGCAGGCGTCGGTCTCTGTCGTAGATCTTGCGGGGTGGGCATAATCCCCGGATCCTCATCGCGATCTGCACGCGAGATCAATATATCATCGTGTTTTGCTGCCGCGGGTGAGATCTGTGTACGAACACGGTTTCTTCTTGCGAATATGCTTTTACCAGGTGGTACGATCTCTGTCATGAACGCTGGGTGAAGACACAGAGTATTCCCTCCTTGCAGGTCTGTCCGCGTTAAGCATGTAACACGGTAAGACGGTAGAGGTAACACGGTATACCCTTTTTTGGCTGAATCGTTTTCTGAACGATCTATTAATAGCTCCTTAACCCAAATTCGTCGGATTTTTTCATTTTTGTGACGAAATATGTTTTAGGCTATACTTCGGTCATGTGATTTATCATCCGGCAGCACTTTCATTTTCCTCCAAAATATGTTTTTCGTAGAGGTGTGACGCTCCTTAAGTGAGGAGCTCAGAAAAAAAACATGGTGCACCTCTATCGTAGCATGCGTCCCGCGTTAAGCATGCCCTGGGTGTTGCTCACTTCCCGGTATATAGAATCAAGCGTAGGCAGAGAAAAACGTAGCTTATGTATTCTGATCAGAGCCGTGATGGCATCTGGCGGCCCGGAAGGGCATCATTGTCCTTCCGTTCTTATAGTTGAGCCCCGAATACGAATAACGCCATCCAAGAAATACGAAAGCGGACCAAAAAACCTTCGGATATTGAAGTAATTACCATCCTTCCGAGCCCATACTATTAATATTATATACGTATCATATCTGTATATGTGTGTGTTCTTCACATCATACCGTTATTTCTACCCCCGTCGACACCCAGCACACCCAGTGTGTCGTCCGCGTGCCGATTCTTCGTGCAAGAGAGATACGAGCTCGACGGTCACAACCAAAACCACGACACAGAGATAGTTACGTTTGTAAGGCGGTCTGCATAGTAGACGAGGTCAACGCCCATGCCCCCGCCGCACTGGACACGACAGACACGACATACGCATGCTAGCAATCCAGATGCCTTGAAATAAATAAATATGTACGTATGGCACGGAAATTCCTTGCGCAACATAAAGTAACGGCAAATATATCATCTGTATTCATAGATAAAAAAACAGCGTGATGTGTCGGATTTGTGGCACGTCCGCACCCCACGGATCTGTATGACACGGATCATTCCTGCGCACCATATAATAACAGCAAATATCCAAATAGAGGATCTACAGAAGGTTTGACTCGTACTCTGTCGGGTTTGCGGCATATCTCCACCCCATGGATTTGTATGATACCGGTACAGATCTTTCTTGCGCAACATGTAGTAACGGCAAATATGCAAATATAGGATCTGTAGATGATCTAGATCGTAGTCTGTCGTTTTGCGGCGTATCCCCACCCCATAGGTCTGTATGATGCCGGTACAGATCTTTCTTGCGCAACATATGGTAACGGCAAATATGAAAATATGGGATCTGCAGATAGATGATTTATATCGTGATCTGTCCCCAGCCCTTACCTCGACCCGCGGCTTCTCGTCTGGTCAAACTGTGGCCCATCTCGGTCCGATTCTTCACGGTCGTCCCGTCCAAATCTCTGTAAGGACCCGACACATCAGCGTGAGTG
>MEHQ01003059.1:271679-306502 GCA_008828725.1 Saccharina japonica
TTTTTTTTGGCGGTCACCAAAGCTGGCGGTCGAGTAGATCATTTGTGCGGGGTGGAGAACCTTTGTTCCGCACAAGGGGAATGGTCGTATCACGTAGTGTTAATATGGTAAGGCGTCCGCGAGGCAGTTACATAGTAAAACCCATTGCTGTCTCCGGAAGTGGCCACACCAGAAATTAAATTAACTCATTGAAGCTGTCGTCCATATGCAAGTCCGCCTCAGAGGCGGTTCTTAGCAGGATGCAGCTCACCCTCCATGCGACTCGCCCAATACCTCACGGCGTTTCGCGCTTGGTGCAAGCAATGTCTGCCTGGTTGGTGAAAACCCAACGCGCTCCGTCCCGGCATTGTAGGGATGCGAGGGTCTATGGTCATATGACTACGGCCGTGCGCAACACGAGTACACCCCCCCTGCATAATGGCGCCTCCTGGATTCTACAGCCTCTGATTATGTTCTCCGCACATACGGAATGCACATCCTGCATGATGACATAAAAACCCCCCGTAAGTACGCGCGATCGAGGTACGTATCACACTCAGCTTGTAAATATGAGTTTAGACAATATCCTCGATCTCACTGTTTTTTTTTTTTAATTTGCAAATAATGCGAGCAGAACAACCCCTTGGAGAGCCAATAAAGTTGCGTAGCGCACCATTTCTTAAGCGTACAGAATTGAGAGGCTGTCGAAACCTCGTCTGCGGGGTCTCTGCTAAAATGTTTAAAACGTCTCCAACAACCAGGATGGGTTTTACGCCCACCCTGTGCAAGCGGCAGGCCCCTGCCACCTGTGTGAGGGAGGACATTTGGGCGCGTGTGGACGCGTGCTACGGTAGAGGAGGTATACCTTTTTTTGGCTGAATCGTTTTCTAAACGATCGGGCTCTTTAACGCGAATTCTTCGGACTTTTTTCATTTTTGTGACGAATACGGTCTCAAGTTTCAAGTATACTTCGGTCATGAGATTTCTCAGCCGGCAGCGCTTTTGTTGTCCTCCGCAATCCTTTGTTCGGTGGGGTATGGCGCTCCTGAAGTGAGGAGCTCAGAAAAAAAAAATGGCGCACCTCTATCGTAGCATGCGTCTGTGATATATACGATAATAGAGGTACTGTACCTTTTTTGGCGGAAGTGTTTTCGGGATGACCTATTAAAGGGTCCTTAACCCAAGAAATGTCGGAAATTCATTCTTGCTTGTGATGCAATCATAGTTTTTTGTTGTACACTCCAAGCATGGGAACCATTGTCAATCGGGTATATACGCATAGCACTTTTCGTTCACGTATTTCTCCAAAATCAGTTGTTTTTTTTTCTGGGCGAGGCATAAGGTATACCTTTTTTTGGCTGATTTTGCTTCTGAGTAATCGGGCTTCTTAACCTAAAGCTGTCCGGTCTTTCAAACGTGGGATTGAAATGTTAAAAAATCATCTACTTAGGCAATGGGAATGTGTATCGGGTAGCACTGCTTTTTTTTTCTTTTTTTTTCAAAATCAGTTTTCGGGTGAGGTATAGAGCTCCTCAAATAATAAGTGACCACCCTTAAAAGGCAAAAACATGGTGTGTGTGCACCTCTACCGTGGCATGCGTCTCAAGTGGGGGTATCGTAACCTCAGAAACAAAAAAATAGTGTACCTGTGCCGCAAGATAGCATGCATACGTCAGTGCTGGAGGAAGGTGGCAGCTGTTCTAAGGCAGCCCGAGCACAGCAGCCGAGCCGTTCTGCCACAGAGGTATGTAGACTCCCACCGTAGCGGTGTTGTCCTTGTTGGCTCAGTAGGTTCGGACTGGTTGGGCTCCCCCAAGCGAGTGACTACACGCGTATTTTTGTTTTGTTTCCAGGACTACTATACTGTACGCCGTGCGCGGAAACGCTTGCAGGTCGGTCCCGGTTATTACGCGAACAATCTTCTTCGAGGGAGTCGTGTTTCGGGGTGAGTGATGGTGAGTGACCTCCTCTCGTTACACTAATGTGAGAGAGCTACGTCAGAAAATAAGCCGCCACCCCTGTATGGCACTGCTCACCTTTCAAGCCCCCACACCTTTCAAACCCCGGACAGGTCATGATCTAGATCATCGATTTACCAGCATCATGCTCTGTATGATCTGTATGGTATTTCTGATCTGTCTGATCTGTCTGATATATTTGACATGTATGATATGTATGATCTGTATGGTGTGTATGATCTGTATGATCTGTATGATCTGTATGATCCGTATGATATGTACCATCTGTGTGGTCTGTGTGATATGTATGATATGTGTGATCTGTATGGTCTGTGTGATATGTATGATATGTATGATATGTACTATCTGTATGGTCTGTGTGATATGTATGATATGTATGATATGTATGATCTGTATGATCTAGCTTATGTTACCGGGTGGGAGCCATACCATCTGCATGGTTAGTACAACACGTAGATAGATCCTGTGATAATACGAGGGAAAAGGTATTTTAAGAAGCAACAAAATGAGTCGAATACAACACATCGATTGCAAATCAAGCCTTTAACAACACAAACAATCGCCGCATGCCCAAACACCAGCCACGTGCTACGCTGGCACCATTTTCGAGACGTAGCGTTTGATGCCGCACCTTTATGTCTTCGACGTCGTCAGGCTTGCCCTCGACCATACCGCGCACTTGCTCCATCCTCATCTGTTTCAGGTTAGTTGTTTGGTGCCCCCCCCCCCCCAGCGAAGGCGAGAGAGGCGAATTGCGGGCAAGTGATAAGTAAGTGTACTTTTAATAGGACTAGGTGAGACACAGAGTATCCCCCTGCAGATTTGTCTAATAGGCATCCTTGGTGTTATTCACTTTCGCATGGAATCAATAAGCGTAGAAGAGAAGCAGAACTCTTGTATAATTTCTCAGAGCCTAGTGACATCCGGCCCGGAAAAGTTTCATGCCCCTTCCGATCTTATAAATATCCCGAAAATACGAATGGCCTCCAACTAGCGCAAGGCCAGGGCCGAGTACCGTCTCAGTCGCCTTCATGGCAGACGGGGGCGAGCCACGGTCCAACTGTTTTCCCTGTTAGTGTCCCCTCTGACCCTTCTTTGGCCAACTCCTAGCCTTTACCAGAACAACACTGCTGTAGACAAAAGTCCTAATCCGTATATATATACCCACACGAAATTCCGCGAAATTTTGGAGAGTCGCACCAAAACTGCGAAATGACAAATCACTACCCGAAGACGTCATGTTGCAATAAGACTAGGCGAGACACAGAGTATCCCTGCAGGTTTGTCGAATTAAGCATCCTTGGTGTTATTCACTTTCGCGACTGGAATCAATAAGCGTAGAAGAAAAGCAGAACTCTTGCATCATTTCCCAGAGGCTTCGTAGTGACAGCCGGCCCGAAAGGGGTTCATGCCCCTTCCGATCTTATAAATATCCCGAATACGAATGCCTTCCAGCGAATACGAAAACGGACCAATTAGCTAATAGATACATGAAGTGATTACCCGCCTTCCAAGCCCATACTGTTACACAAGCGCGAGTCGAAATGCTTTTTTTTTTTCCACGCCCCTTCAGTCGAAATGGTGCTACATTAAGGGGGATGTAGAGGTGCACCTGCATTCAGGACGCGTGCTACGATAGAGGTAGCACGTTTTGCTGATTTTTTGTTTCTGAATGATAATAATGCTCCTTAACCCAAAACCGTCGGACGTTTCATTCTTGAGTTGCCATATTTTCCATAGTGTACCTAGCTCATGGGATTGTTGGTCGGGTAGCACTTTTGGTCTCCTCCTAAATCATTTTTCGGGTGAGATATGGAGCTCCTCAAGTGATAAGTGGCCACCCTTAGAAGGCAGAAACATCACGGTGCACCTCTATCGTAGCATTCGTCTAATCTATGTTCAATGCCGCGCGTTCGGACCACTTGGGGGACGCATGCTATCGTAAGGGTAGAGGTGCACCATGTTTCTGCCTTATAAGGGTGGTCACTTATTACTTGAGGAGCTCTATACCCCACCCAAACACTGATGTCGGAGGAAGACAAAAGTGCTATAATACCCGATGAACGATGGCATGTCCGAATGATACTCGTACAGCGAAAAAGATAGCAAAGAAAAAACGGAATTCCGAACATTTTGGGTTAAGGAGCCCGTTTTAACGAACAAAAACAAAATTCAATTTTGGAAAAAAAAAAAAAAAAAACGTTTTTCATTGGTCAACACGCGCACCAGCATTAAAGATTAGGATCTTGGGGGGTGCTGGTGCGTGTGTTGACCGATGAAAAGCGAATTTGAATTTTATTTTTTTTAAATTGAATTTATGGTATACTCGTTAATTCGGGCCCTTATGTTTGCAAAAAAAAGAAAACAATTTGGAAAAAAAAAAAATCAAATCCGCTTTTCATTGGTCAGAACCCGCACCACCACCCAAGATTATACCCCAAGATCCTAATCTTTGGTGCTGGTGCGTGTGTTGACCAATGAAAAGCGAATTTGAACATTTTTTTCCCCAATTGAATTAATTTTATACTCGTTGATATGGGCCCTAAGGAGCCCGTTAATTCGGAAATGATTTCAGCCAAAAAATGCTAGGTACCTCTACCATGTTTTTTTCTGAGGGTCGTGTGTCACTTGAGGCGCTCTATGCACCCACCCCGAAACTGATTTTGGAGGGAAGTAAAAATGCTACCAGGTATGATATGTACCCCCATGAACAGCACGATGGACTAAGTATACGCTATACAATATTGCAACATAAGAAGGGAAGGAAAGTCCGACGATTTTGGATTAAGCCAAAAAAAGGTATACCTCTATCGTAGCACGCGTCTGGGCGCTATTAATAGTGAAGTGACTCTGTGTGCCTCACTCCAAACTTTGTCCGACCGGTTAACCTCCTCACGCGTGAGTTCAGGCTGGTTCGCTACCGCGTGTTCGGACCACTTGGGGGACGCATGCTACGATAGCCTGCATGCAGGTGCACCTGCATTCAGGCCATTTTCTGAGGGTGGTCACTTGATAACCTATATACCTGCAGTAGTCAAAACCGATTTTGGAGGGAGGGAAAAATGCTATGTACACCCGATCAACAACGCGATGGCCTGAGTATACAATATACAATATTGCAACATAAGAATGAAACAGGGCAAGCAACTATTAATAGACACTCGACCGATTGGCTCTGAGTGTGGACGAAGAATGAGGATGTAAACGCGACCTCATCCCCCCTCTCCCCTAGACCGGTGCTACGGTAGGGGGGGGTATAGTATATATCCCTATGGGGGTACATTCTCCAATATAGTATATATACCAATATAGTATATGCCCCCCATGTGGGTATATATTATATACCCCCATTTTCACTACCGCGTTTTAGGCCAGTCGGCCGAGCGCCTCCTTTCTGTACACCTCACTCAGAGTTGGACTTGGTATTATGTGTTTTGTTGGTGTTGCGTAACGAACACTGCCGTGGCAGTGCATATCGTGTGTCCATCTTGCGTCAAAATTAGCCAATCCACACAAACCCAAGTCATTATTGGGTTAATGTCATCCACCCCTACCCAATACACGTAGATGCCACGCGGATCAGGGCGGGTCTGGTCGGGTGCAGTGTGACGCGAGCCCCGACCCGATCCGTGAAACTTTAAAAGCCTCCTGACCCGACCCGACCCGACCCGACCCGACCCGACCCGACCCGACCCGACCCGACCCGACCCGACCCGACCCGACCCGACCCGACCCGACCCGACCCGACCCAACCCGTCTCGACCCGATCCGTGAGATTTTGAAAAATTGCTGACCCGACCCGCTGGTTGAGGTCATGGCCATAATGAAGACCCCCGGTTGTTATAGGAGACCGTTATTTGACGGCTTGACTGACCGCCATCCACACTAAAACTGGTATGTTAAGGTCAAAGTAAGCCTTGACGCGTCAACAAAAAAACGGTCTCCTGGCATCTCTGACCCCGGAAGACTGCAGGTTTGACGGCTTGACTGACCGACACCTACACTAAAACTAGTATGTTAAGGTCAAAGAAAGCCTTGACGCGTCAACAAAAAAACGGTCTCCTGGCATCTCTGACCCCGGAAGAAAGCAGGTTTGACGGCTTGACTGACCGCCACCTACACTAAAAATAGTATGTTAAGATCAAAGTAGGTCTTGACGCGTCAACAA
This sequence comes from Saccharina japonica, assembly GCA_008828725.1. Taxonomy (NCBI): domain Eukaryota; class Phaeophyceae; order Laminariales; family Laminariaceae; genus Saccharina; species Saccharina japonica. The sequence continues at coordinate 277,806 of MEHQ01003059.1, forward strand.
AAAACCGGTCTCCTGGCATCTCTGACCCCGGAAGACCGCAGGTTTGACGGCTTGACTGACCGCCACCTACACTAAAATTAGTATGTGAAGGCCAGAGTACGCCTTGACGAGTCAACAAAAGACCAGTCTCCTGACATATTTCACCCCGAATGACGGCGATTTGACGGCTTGACTGGCCGTCCGCTGCACTAACACTTGTACACTTAGACCAGGAGAGGGGCCGGTCACACATTTGACATATTTCACTCCGGATGACCGCGGTTTGACGCCTTCACTGGTCGTCCGCCACACTAAAACTAGTACATTTAGACCAGGAGGAGATGACTTGGCGCGCCCACAAGGACGGGTCACCTATATAGCATATTTGACCCCGAGGATGAAAGCGATTTGACGCCTAGACTGACCGCTACCTACACTAAAAATTACCTATATACCAAGGTGAAAGTAAGCCTTGGCGCGTCAAAAACAGACTGGGTCTACTCTTGTTTTGAAGCGTCTTTGCATGCACAGCGCGAACTAGTCGTGGAACCGCTTGGTGTCACTGCAATAACAAATACGGTCTTTACTGCTGAGGTGTACGAAAGTATTTGGGGTCATTTCATTTTTCCCGTTTCGGCCTTCAAGCATTGAAAACAAAAAATAAATAAAATCAGTATTTTTGGGAGTTCCAGGTGGGCGTGTGTTTCGTGGAGGGCGCACCTTCGCGGCTCTCGATCTCCCCGCGCTCTGGCTACCGCCGCCCACCATGCTAGCCCCGCCTCCCATGCGGAACTCCGGTGTTGCGCCACGTGCGTGGCGCCTGAAAGTGTCAAGCAGGCCCACTGCAGTCAGACGAGAAAGGGTAGGAGTGGAAAAAGTGCTGTGGGGTTATCGAACGAGAATAGATAGGAGTTCGACACGATATGTATCGATAAAACATCAAATCTATCACTTGTGCCTATTGCTAGTATCATACGAAGTACATACGTAATTGATACGATTTCGATATCCGATACCTGGTACTCGATACGTGGTGGGTGGAGGGAAAACGCACATACTTATCAATCGATATGTCCAAACTTCCATGCGATATATATATATCGAACTTTCGATAAGGTCTATCAATTAAACACACTTTCTTATCAATCGGTATGTCAAAACTTCCACACGATATATATTGAACTTTCGATAAGGTATATCAATTGGATGGTAGTGCGTATTCAATTGAGTGTAAGCAGGGAAGGAGATTTGGCTGGATGAGATTGGTGGTATTCGACGAATTGTGTCAGCTTTTTCATTCTGAATGAATAATGCCCTGTACATTGTCGGAAGACAACTAATGTAATAATATTTTTATACAATATTTTTTCGAACTTTCGATAAGATAGACTAACATTTCGATATGATGTATATCGAACTTTCGGTAAGATGTTTAGGACGTGTTTAGCCTGTTTACCCTCTTTCGTTCAGAACCAGGGTATAAACCACAGGGGCGTCAGGGGGCAGAGGGGGAAGCACAGGTTTCCATTCGATATATCAAACTTTGGATACGGTAGGCACAAGCAAATGTCACCCTGGACCCGTGCTACGGTAGAGGTAGCACGTTTCGGCTGAATCGCTTTCTTTTACGATTGGGCTCCTTAACCCAAATTCGTCGTTTTTTCATTTTTGTGACGAATAATGTTTCAGAGTATACTTCGGACATGATATTTATCATCCGGCAGCACTTTTATTTTCCTCCAAAATCAGTTTTTTTCGGTGAGGTATGACGCTCCTTAAGTGAGGAGCTCGGAAAAAACATGGTGCACCTCTATCGTAGCATGCGTCCCTTTTCAGATTCGATCGGTGAAACGTCGGTTAGGAGCCGGTAAAGCATCCATTCTTAAGGGGGACTGCATTATTGGTATACCTTTGACAAGTATTGGAGTATGGTTGATAGGTATATGTGAATGGTATGATTGAAACAAGAGCTAGCTGCACATTGTCAGATGGCAAATGGGACAATAATAATATCATACCGTATAAAATAATAAAGTATTATTATTGTCGTTATCCTTGGCATCCGACAACCAATGTGTAGCATGAGCTTCAACTTCCATCGCTTATAAGTGTGATAAGACTGAATGAGACACAGAGTATCCCCTTGCAGGTTTGTCCATTAAGCATCCTTGGTGTCACTCACTTTCGTGTAGAATCAAGCGTAGAAGAGAAGCAGCTTTGATTAATCCCAGATCCGTGATGACATCTGGCTCGGAAGGGCTTCACGTATGGCCCTCCCGATCTTATAAATACCCCGAATGCGAATGCCATCCAAGGTATACGAAAACGGGCCAATTACCTATAAATGAGGTAATTGCCGGCCTTCTAAGCCCATTCCACCCCGAAAAAAGAAATGCGGAAACAAAAAGAGCCCTCTGCACAAAGTCTACTCCCTTTTGTGTGTACCTGGTGTTACGTATGATACCGGCTTGAGCTTTATCTACTCCTTTTGCGAGAATATTACCGTGGTACTGTAGTACAGTATACTACTGTAGTATCCGTTGATTAAAAAAGTGCAAGAAGAGTACGTAGTGTAAGTGAATATTCCTACCCTGGTGTTTCGCTCGCTGTTTAGGATCACGAGCGAGTATAGCCGCGCCAATGACTGGCACTGACATCATTCTTCGGTGTTTTATTTGCTAAAATTACGACAAACTGCCCGACGATACATTCACAGCTTTGTTTCGTCAAAGATAGCCTTCGAAGCTGCTCTAAATGACGTGTGATATATGTACGAATACGGAGATATGTACCGTAGCACTCGCAGTTAAGGCACCGATCAATCTTCGAAGAGTTGGCTGCTTTTCTTGCGGCTACTGGCAGCGCGCACCAGGAAGGTCTAAAGTACCTGCAAAACAGTATACCACTCTGCCCGGAAATATAGTCCCGTTCGACATTGACATCATGCAAACGAGCAGTATATTCCCGTCCAGAGACAGACCTGGTGCATTTTTTACACATTACGTGCGGTACCATTAAACGCCTGGTAGTAGAGAGACTACTGAGGTATTACAGTACGTCAATATATGCCAACTACAGCAGTACGATGTAGTGTAGTAGAGGATATTCGATGATTTTGTCGGACTACGAGAACATGTATAGTAGTTTATACGATACATCAACAGAAACATCATAAATCGCACCTGGTACGTACGAATATGTACGAGTTTCGTGCGTCGTACGAGTGTCTGGTGTCGCTGGGTGTCGGGGTCTAAAAACATAAGGAATGACAATTTCCACCCCCTCTATCTTGCTAGACGATTGTGTAGCCCGTGTGTGCACTCACTGGGCCAACTTCTGCGGCGTCAGGCTCCGGCCCGCAGCAACATCACCACCAGCACCAGCACCGGCACCAGCACCAGCAGCACCAGCAGCAGCAGCAGCAGCAGCAGCGAGCCCCCCGTGCTGTGTCCTTGAACGCTTGAACACGTCCGGGAGGAGGAGATGGATGATGCCTGCCTGCTGCTTATTGCGACGTGGGTATGACACGTTATACGCCTTCTTCGCTGCTACTCTATGCTGTGTGCGAATGCTACTACTTCTCCTGACGGTGCTGCTAGTGCTGGTGCTGGTGCAGGAGATGCCGCTGGTACGGGTAGTGCTGGTAGACCCCTTTATTCCGAGCGTATAGCTGGAGACGACCCTGTTGGCTGTCCGTCGTTATGGACGAGGACCGCCGTGGTCGCGCTCCACGGCACCACCCGCGCCTGGTGATTGGCACCTTGCCCACCAAAACCAGCTCCAACTGTTGCTGCTGCTGGTGCTGGTGGTGCTACTGCTGGTGGTGCTGCTGCTACTGCTGCCTGTAGGCCAAATTATCCCGAGGGTAGCTGGGGACCCCGCTCCTGATTGCACCGTCGCTTTGAACGGACCGCGGCAGCAGCAGTGGCCGGGCTCGGTCGCACCACACCCACACCCACCCGTGCCTTGCAATTGGCGCCTTGCACGCCAAAGCAGGCTATACTACTGCGAACCGCACGTAGCTCTTTCTGATGATGGATGGTGAGGATGAAGATGATGAGCATGTTCTGCCATGTCTCCCCCCTCCTCCCCTCCACCTAAAAAAGTCAGTTCGAAATAAGTTGGCGGCTAAAATGAAGGCAACTAACCTTTCACGTATGAAGATTTTTTTCCAGCCGGTCGCCCTAAATCAAGCACACCCAGATCAACCCAATATACATACGTACTCGTATATACAGCAAGCAACTCCGGAGACTTTATGCACCGCCATCTGGTAATTCGAGGTATTCCGAGTACTGCGGCAGGGGGAGCCTCGCAAGGATGACTTGCCTTTAGACGTTTGATGCACACGTTCGTCAGCCGCCGTTGTCAAAGATTGTCGAAATTTAAAATTTAAAATTTGAATTTTGGTAGCAGCGTGGGGCGGTTTCATCGCTGCTCGGGGGTTTCCAACAGATATATAGCTTTTACGTATTCCCGTACTGCATCTCCCGCCGCGAGTGTTCTACGCACGAAAAAGCAAAGAGTATGCTGCTACGAAGACTTGCCCTGTGGGCATTAGCTGCGGCCCCAGCCTCGCTGGTGACATGCTTTGTGATTCCACCTAGCGTTCGGTGTCCGTTAGGAGCAGTCTTCGAGGGTGACAGGCTAGTTTATGTCAGAGCGAGGACGCAAAGGGTTGCGACATCAGCAGCATCAGGAGCAGTACTGGTAGCTGCAGCGAAGCAACCAGGCATCCCATCCGACGATAGGGAGGATGCCCACGCCGCCACCACGAGAACGGGTTTTGTGCGTGCTGGAGGGAAGGTGGTGGTAGCGGCTTCTACCGCAGTGACTACGGCTGCTGCAGCTGCTGCTTTGGTGACGGTGCCGCCAGCTTTCGCTGCTGAGCGAGAGCCCGAGATAACGTCGAAATGCTTCATAGAGGTCAGTCAGATAGGTTTGTTACGCACGCAGTCAGAGCTATCATGTACAGTACGAGCTTTACCAAAGGCAAAGCAACAGCAGTGGTGCAAGGTAGTGGGGTCATCCCCAGCGAATTGACAGACACCACGCGCACCAGTGGGCAGTTGGACCGGTCCGGGTGCCTTGGCAGCGCCCCCCCCCCCCCGAATGCTGTCGGTTACGTTTGTATACCGTACCAGAAGATTCGTCGCTGTTGTCGGTGCGCATGTTTCCTAAATTGGAACATCTGCACGAGTATAGATATGTACAAGGGTTTTGACGCTTGCGCATCCCCGCTCAAGACTCGATCCTAAGACCAACAACACGGGAACAACGTGTGAAACAAATGCATTACGCAGTTGGTATTAATAGATTAATAGTACGCAGCTATGAGGTTGTAACTTACTACCTGATGAGAAACCTTCGCATAGAGAGGCCGGCATGTAGGGAAGGATATAATGGATCGGGTGACAATTCAGTCGTGTGGTATGGGGTGGGTGCTGTTTAGCCATCTAACCCTAACCCTAAAAACGATTGGGCCGCATTTTTTAGTCCTAGGGGATGCTCAGTCGACAACAAAACGCCTATTGACAACAATCTGGAAACCTACGAAGAAGAGTATAGCAGCCAGAGGTGCCACCGCGCTAGGGCCAAGAGCTCGCCGAGGAGGAGCTAATAAGGCCTGGGCCGAAGGGGACAGCTTGGACTGCGTTAGAGTACCACTACGTACTGACTACGTACTGTATGCGTACTGCTGGATGCTTAAATGGGGCACGAGTGATGTTTGCTTTATCGAATATAATCATACCAGGTATGTGGTTTTGACGTGTTGTCGGTATTGTACATATCGTATTATACATATCGTATTATACATATCGTATTATACATATCGTATTATACATATCGTATTATACATATCGTATTATACATATCGTATTATACATATCGTATTATACATATCGTATTATACATATCGTATTATACATATCGTATTATACATATCGTATTACGGAGGAGCATAGTAAATAGGACCTGCGGTGCACACAAAGACCCATATATTTACCTGTTTCTACTAACAATGTTTGGTCCTATTCACAATGGTCCCCCGCAGTAGTTCGAACTGACCCTGTGCGCGTGTTGTCTTAGTCAGTTCGAGCACTGTGAGCCTCAGAAACGGAGCACAGGTCATGATAGAGGGAGAGGCGTTTTGATGTTGTAGAAGCGCAGTCCTAATATAGGGGTTGAAGCAACGAAGCCTAAGAGTAGATATGACATGTACGACATAGATAGGAGTAATTTCAGGCAGCGCAAAAGCCGAAAGCAGGTACACCTGCTCCATGTGAGCCTAAAGCAGGTACATACTGAAATCGCCAAGTAAAAACACACGCCACGAGCGGCGTTTTTGTTTTTGACCGTGATCAATCACAGGCATTGAGCGTGTGGCCGTCCAAATCTGAATTGCTTTGTTTTCATGAAGGTATAGGCACCACGGGCTCCACGCGGACCTGCGGAGGATCACCGGGCGTCGTTTTTTTTTGCCGCGGCGGCCGCGCCAAGAGTATTTCTTCCGGCGCCGCCCCCCTGTTGCCAGCTCTGAAGTATCTCGACCATCCTCGCGGAAAGGCTTGCTCGGCACGAAAAGCTTTTGCCGTACGTACGTATCATACCAAAAGTAGGCCCACCTCGACTGGTGCATTTCTGAGACTGAGACTGAGACACGAGGTTGCGAACTAAGCATCAACACTTTAGCATTTCCTTCTTCCTGCAGCACTTGACATTGCCTTGATTTTGTACGTAGGGGTGTCAGATATCAGAACGCAAGCGAGCGCCATCGCGTTGTTGTCGTAAATCTCGCAAACTATATTGAGAACTGGGACTAACCAGTACCCAGGGGTCACCAAAAACGAGCCCAAGAGAAAGGCGACTGAGACTGAGAAATGAGTTTGCGAACTGAACTTCAACATTTAGCATTTCCTTCTTCCTGCAACACTTGGCATTGCCTTGATTATGTACGTATGCGTCAGATATTGAAACACGAGTGAGCGCCATCACATTGTCGTAAATAATAAGGATGGTAGCAAATGGTGCACCAGGTTATATTTTCCTATCCGAAGCATGGGTGTTGCCGGCGAATGCCAGCATCCATGCGAAGCCCTTGTATACTTACAAAAATTATAAACACCAGCTGTGAGATCGAAGATTTCGTCGAAACTCATTTTTGCTATTAGTAGCTGTGTGTGATACGTCTTCCATCGCGCGCACTGCGGGTTTTATATGCCCTATACCCTATACATGTTTCCCGTCATTTTTCGTTCTTCTTTTCATATGATGTCCCGCCAGCAATGATACGGCTGTACTCGGCCGGTCGCCCCGGTAGACTAGTGGTCAGCTTCAAAGACTACTAGCATTGGTACCCGAGTTCAAATCCCACCGTGGCGAGATTTTGACTTCATTTGAAAAAATAAAAAGGAACCAATTGCCGAGAGCACCTTCGCGGCGTGGGTAGGCGGAAGTCGACGAGGGAAGAAAGGGCTGAATTTTTCTCGCGATAAAAATGCAAGGCACGTACCGTAGTGGGGAGGGGGGAGAAGAGCCTGCTCTGTGTCCCCGGATCTGATTAGTTACGACTAAAGAGGGAGAGGGAAAAGATGGGCGAAGATCATGAATGGGATGGACTCGTACGTATCCCTTTTGCACGGCTGCAGACGCGTGAGTTGTGTGGTGTTGCGTGTCACGGCCGTTCAAGTGCAACAACAGCGAGCGTCGTATTGGAACGTTGTTAGTCTACTGCGTCGATGTGCTGAAGAGGCAGACACCTGTCTTGCTTGGCTTTGGCTCACAGACGGTAGACCGACGACTGTTACGCACGTACTGCTGCTACTGCTGCTGCTGCTGCTGCTGCTGCTGCTACTGCTACTGCTACCGCTTCCGCTACCGCTACCGCTATTGCTGGCGCTGTTAATAGTGCTACCGCTAGTGTTGCTGCTACTGCTATCATAAGTGCTGCTGCTACCACCGCCGCCGCCGCTACTGCTGTGACGTACCGTAAACTTACGATAGTGTTGTTGCTGCTACTACTTGTAGTAGAGCAGACTGCTGCTACTAAAAATAATACATACTATGACCAGTACTACTGCTGCTACCGCTACTGCTACTGTACTGCTACTGTACTGCTACTGTACTGCTACTGTACTGCTACTGTACTGCTTCTGTACTGCTACTGCTACTGCTGCTGCTACTTATACTACTACTACTGCTACTCCTGTGTATGCTGCGGGGGCTGCAAATACCCACGTGGCGCATCTATACGCAAACGACCCCACTTTGATTCCAAGTAGTTTGTCCCGAATATCGTGCTCCCGGCTGGAAAAAAAGGAAACCTTCAAAACTTTCACATCGTCTCTTGTCTCTGCATCTCCCGAAGCTCTCTCCCTAAACTATCTTACTCCCCTGTCCTTCTGTTTTTTTTTTTTTTTTCGCCGTTTCAGGTTCGAATAATGGAGCCGTTGAACGAAGCGAACGGTTACAGCAGCAAAAACGCCTACAAGGGAAAACTGGTTTTCGGTTTGTATGGGAAGGCGTGTCCAAAGGTGCGCGGAAATGATGAAATATATCCCCCTCTTGACCGAGCTTTTTTTTCGCTGGAAGGGGATTTTTTCCGTAGGTTCCTGTTCTGAAAAGTTCGTAATATATGCGAACAGGATGAGACTGGTTTTCGTCTTGAATTCAAAGGCGTGTTCGAAGGTAGAAATACACAAGAAAAAAAGTCGTGGAAGTGTGTTTTCCCCTTCATATGTACGTCGCTGTTCAGAGAAGGGCCTATGCGAACGGCACATTTGCATTCAGTTCGCGGATTCGTTGCCCATATAGCTCATGCTGTGCTACGGTAGCTCTAACCTCGTGATGTCAACTTTCCAGTTTTGTTTTTAGTTGTGCTTTTTTGTAGATATATTCGGCCTGCCGCAGGCTCTCTTTGTTTTGGAGTAATCCCTCGATAAACTCGTAGCCGAATACGCGATTCGAATATCGGTCGCCTCTCCGCCCATCTCGGGTGCTGCATACGGCTGGCACCTTGACATCCTATAGCCCGCGGTTCGCGACCCCTCCCCTATCCCCTCTCTCCTCCTCCCAATCCCTCCGCTGAATATTGTGTATCCTCCCTTGATTGGGTTGTTGGAGGCAAACGACAACCAACTGTCGCCATGCCCCTCCCCCGCCACCACACCACCACCCCTCGATATCCCTTTTTCCTAGATACGTAAGCACGACCCTTGTAGTGGTTGGTCCCCTCTCGGCCACGAGCAGCTCAAACAACGAACACCATGCCGTCTACCGATCGGAAAGCTACCCCCCCCCCTCCCCAAAACTCCCTCCCCCTCCCGCCCCCCGCCCTGAGCTCCCCTCTCACCCGCCCCCTCTGCACCCCACCCCCACCCCCATCGCACCCCCCCTACCCCCAAATCCCCTCATTGCTCTATTGAGACCGACCTTCAATCCGATTGGTTCCTCGGGCGCAAAGAACCGACGCCGTATAACGATAGGAAACTCCCCTCTACGTCGAAAGCAACCCCCCTTCCCCCCCGATCTCCCCCTCCTCCGTCAAGTTATTATCTCCGGTGAAACAAACACCTCGCTTCGGGTCTATTTTTTTTTTATCAGGGACGATTTGCATTCGACTCGCCAACCAATCAACCAACGAGCCAACCAGCTGATCTAAACAAACAAACAATCAAACAATTCCAACTGCCTAAGTTCAACCAATGGAATCGATGAACCGATCACTCCGACCAAACTGAATATGGAGCAGCCCATCACTCAAACCAACTACACGAATCAACCAACGTAAGCAGCAACTATAATAAACCAAGCAGCCAAGCAAGCAAGCCATCTAATCAATCAGCGAGTCAAACGTGTCAGCCAATCAAATCACACCAGCCGAACCTACCAAACCGACCGACCATACCTGTGGATTGATTTGTTTTTTTTCTCTTGGTTGAGGTGTATATACGATGTGCCACGCCAGTCATGAGGTATATCGAGCTGCGTTGTGCATTGTGTTTTGTGTAGTATTTTTCACTGAGGGAATCTTCCACTCCAGAGCTTTTTCTGGAGCCTGGCCTGCGTCCACGGACTATCGTTTTTGCGATCAGTCGATGTGATAATAACAACAACCAATCACACCGACCAGACCAACCAGCCAATGAAACAACCGACCAAACCAACCCAGCCAATAAAGCAAGCGCCCGATCAATCAATTAGTCCGTCAACCGATCGATCTTACCAATCTTATCAAATCGATCAACCAGACACGCACACCCGCCAAAGCGACCCACTGACCAATCAATCAAATATATCAAACTAGCCAATCAATCAATCAATCAATCACTCCAACCAACCTACTGACCAATCAAATCTGTCAAACTAGCAAACCAACCAGTCAACCACTCTAACTAACCAACTGACCCATCAAATATGTCAAACTAGCCGACCAATCAATCAATCACTCCAACCAACCAACTGAACAATCAAACTAGCCGATCAATCAATCACTCACTCCAACCAGTCAACTGACCAATCAAACATAGCAAACTAGCCAATCAACCAACCAATCTCTCAAACCAACCAACTGACCAATCAATCAATCAAATATATCAAACTAGCCAACCGATCAATCAACCACTCACTCCAACCAGCCATCTATCAGCCCACCCACCCACCCAGCAGCCACATTCAACCACCAACCACCCCAACCCAACCAACGAACGAACTGATCGGCACACCCCACACCGCATACCCCGACACCCCGCTGCTGCCTCGGCCTCCCGAAGGCTGCGGAAAACTTCTTGCGGTACGCTGCTGCTGACCGCACCAACGGCGAGCCTTCTTACTCTGCCGGACAGCTGACCAAGATGGAGCAGGGGGTACTGCTCGAGGGAGGGAGGGTGAGATGGTACTGATTGAGAGAGGCGGGGTGGGATAGTCTGGCCACAACGGAAATTGAGTTAATTCATTGAAGCTGTCATTCGCGTGCAAGTCCGCCTCACAAGCGGCTCTTAGTAGGATGCAGCTCACCCTTCGTGCGACTCGCCGAACAGCCTCACGGAGCTTCGCGCTTGGTGCTACTCGTAGCAAGTGTCTGTCTGGTCGGTGAAAATCCGACATGCTCCGTCCCGGCATTGTAGGGATGCGAGCATCTATAGTCATACGACTACTGCCATGCGTGAATATCGAGTACACCCCACCCCCTCCCGGTGAAAACCCAACATGCTCCGTCCCGGCAGTGTAGGGATGCGAGGGTCTATGGTTATACGACTACGGCCATGCACGACATGAGTACACCTGCCCCCCCCCCCCCCCGGGAAAACCCCCCATACTCCGTCCCGGCAGTGTAGGGATGCGAGGGGCTATGGTTATACGACTACGGCCATGCCCGACATGAGTACCCCTCCCCCCCCCCCCCGTCCCACCACCCCACCCCGCCCCCACCCCTCTTCTCCATACCACTACGGCCATGCACGGTATGAGTACACCCCCCCCCACCCCCCACCCCCCTTAATCCCCGCGCTACAGATTAAGGGCCTGAACAGCATCAGCATCGGGGGGCAGGAGCAGCTGGAGTATGGGGGGGAGGTGATATCGATACCCCCTCTCATGGAAAACGCCTCGGTTGAACTGAAGCACGACCGGAAGGGGCTGCTGACGAGAGATAGGCTGTCCAGGGGGCCCGACTTCGGCGTTACTCTAGGCGCCGCTCCGGACCTCGATGGAAGCCATCAAGTCTTCGGCCGGCTTTTGCAGGTATACATATACACACGACGCGTGCTACGGTAGAGGTAGCACTTTTTGGCCGAATCGTTTTCTGAACGATCGGGCTCCTTAACCCAAATTCGTCGGACTTTTTTCATTTTTTGTGGCGAATACTGTTTCAGAATATACTTCGGTCATGAGATTTCGCATCCGGCAGCACTTTTATTTCCCTCCAAAATCATTTTTTCGTAGAGGTATGACGCTCCGTAAGTGAGGAGCTCAGAAAAAACATGGTACACCTCTATCGTAGCATGCGTCACACATATATATATATATACATATATAAACAATGTTCGTAGTTTTTTATAGCATTTTTGCCATGCCACGTCACTGAATTCATATCTACCAGGTTGACGCTAGTATGAAAATCGGGAGAACGTTTTATTTTTTTGTGAGTGAACGTCTATTTTTTTTTTAGTTACGGAGGACCATAGTAAATATACCTGGTATATAGAACCAAATACTGTTAGTAACAAGAGGTAGCATATGTACAAGTAGGTTTTAGTGTGTACCGAAGGTTCCCTGTTTCCTATTTTGGTCCACCGTAATGGTTGAGTTCAACTACAGTAGCATCGAGAACAACGTATGGGAATCCGAGGGAATTGTGTTTTATTTTCATGAGTGGATTGCTATCTAGAATATAGCATACAAATCGCGGAATATTATAGTGTTTATGGCTTTTTTTGTGCGGCCGATTTCCTATACTTCGTACCTGGTATATTATGAAACGTCTGTTTTTTTCCGGGATAAATTCCAAGGCTGGGGCAACGGATGTAGCGTTAGGATCGAAAACAGCGTTTCGGGCAGCTTTAGAATGGCAGAGGTAGGAGTGTTAATGGTGTGGTTGTTTTGTTGTTTTGTTGCTGATGTTGGGTTGCTGTTTGCTGTTGTTGTTGTTGTTGTTGGTGTTGGTGGTGTTGGTGTGAGACGCGTGCTATGGCAGAGGTGTAGGGTATACCTTTTTTTGGCTGGAACGTTTTCGGAATGGCGGAGACCCCACCCCATCTTGAACCCAAAATCATGGGAATCTCATTTTTGCGTTTGCAGAAAAAAAATCGTTTTATGCTCAGGCCATGGCCCTGTTAGGGCCCGTTTTAACGATGAAAAAACAAAATCTATTTGGAAAAAAAATAAATCAAATCCACTCTTCATTGGTCAGGACCCGCACCACCACCCAAGATTATACCCCAAGATCCTAATCTTTGGTGCTGGTGCGTGTGTTGACCAATGAAAAGCGTATTTTAATTTAATTTTTTCACAAATTGAATTTATTTTGTACTCGTTAATATGGGCCCTTACATCGGGTATATATATAGTTCAGTATATATAGCACTTTTGTTTTCCTCCACAATCAGTGTTTCGACTACTGCAGGTATAGAGGCATATAGCTCCTCAAGTCACCACTCTCAGAAACAGAACACGGTGATGCACCTCTACCTTAAGGAAAAAAAGTAGCATCCTAAAAAAAAACGGTTTTCGCTCACTTGAGGGGCGTGTCTTAAGGTCAGAAAAAAAAAAAAACATATTTGCCTCAGAAGGCAAAAACTAACTGGCGTCGTTGTTGACAGTGGTGACGTCGTTTTTGTTTGTTTGGGGTATTGTTTCTGTTTTTTTCGATCTTGTTTTTTCACGTCAGCTCTTGCACGTTTTCAACGGCTAATATTACGGGGGACCACACAAAATAGGGGACCTGAGGTACATACAAAAAACAACATATGTTTTTTGTGGTACGTATTGTTCCTGTTTTTTTTTTTTCTTTTTTGTTGTTTTCGCGTCATCTCGTGCATTTTTTTCAACGACTATTAGTAGTTATGAGCGATACCGGATTGGCAATCAAATGCGCAGGTTGGAATGGTCGACGGTAGCACCTTAAAAGCTATCGGAATTACCGTACGAATGATGCATACATGCGACCGTCGCGAGCATTGCACTATTATAGTTTTGAACAACGAAATGATGAATGATTAGTGAATGACTGTGCGGTAAATGATCAAGGCCTATAGCGAATACCACTCTTGTACCGAAAATATAAGCACCCTTTTCATTTAATAGTAATGTACAAAAGGTTTTCATATTTCGGGATATATTGGTATCTATGAATGCCAGTAAATTTCTGACTGTGATAACGACTACTGGTTGGTAATCCAATGCTCGCTCAAGGGGGAAGACGTGCTGGCTCGGCTGGAAAACGTGCCGGTGTACGGCGGTTCGACTCGGCTGGCGGAGGGCACCCTTGCTTCGGACGCTTTCAAAGCTCAGAACGTGAGAGAGGGGAGAGGGTTTTATTTTCGTCTTGTTTTTTCGCTCGTGTTGTGTTGTCGTTTACCGTCACATTATCGACCGTGGACTATATCGTGTATCTAATGGCGCTGTATTGTGTACCGTGCCGCGTATCATCCCGCGGACCGTTCCGTGTATCGTTCCGCGTACCGCACCTTGTAACGCTCAGGGACATGGGAGGCGACGGGCTGGGTTGGTCTCGAACGTGTTCCCCTCTGTCTCGGATTATGTTTGCCATTGCCTCTACCTGCTGTACCGTACCGCGTACCACACCGCGTACCATTCCCTGTACTGTACCACGTTCCGCACCGTGAAAAAAAACGCGTACCTTGTCGTGTACCGTATCGTGGACCGTACCGCGTACCACACCGTGTGTCATACCGCGTAGCTCAGCGTTTAGCGCTCAGGAACAGGGGGGGGCTGCGGGCTGGGACGATCTTGGGGTAAGATTTTGTCTCTGGGTTTTCCTGCTGCTGTTTATGTCTCTTATATTTTCTGTCTCGTTTTTTTATGCATCTTATCTTCCGGTCGCTGTTGCTATCTCTGTTAACTGTATCCGTATCTTCCTATCTGTCTGGTTGTCTATCTTTCTATTTATCTATGTATGTACTACAAGTATCTATCTATCTATCTATCTACAGTATATCTATCTATCTATATCACTCTTTCTGTCTCGCTATCTCTCCTACATATCTTCTATCCGCCGCGGAGCGATGCCAAATAGTACCTCGGTAGCTAACATGTTTTGTGTACGTACCAGGTATTGTATTTCGTTGTTTTTGTTATTTCTCCTGTTATTCATTTATTGCGCTCAATATATGTGATCTCGTTATCCAACCACCCGCTGTTCTTGCCTTCAACGGTTAACCGCAAAACAAACCCGCCCACCCCCCTCCCCACTCGAGAGACGAACGCCTGCTCCACCAAAGTTTTTTTTTATTTTTTATTGTTGACACTCTTGCACATCCTTTATATCATATCCGCTGCTGACAGCTGCTGAAGTCTCAGCCCAACTAATTTTCTCGTGACTGATCAACCATTCAACTGGCAATCGGGATATGCGACGTAAACCTCGATCGGTTACGTGGTTTCTCAAACGATTTATCCGAGAAGGATGTGTTGTGTACTGCGACCGCCGACCGAGACCCCCCCACCCCCCCCCTCCCCGCATGCCTCTTTCCACGATCGCGGACTGCTCTGTTCTGCCCGCTTTGCCATCTCTCTTATATCTGGACTTTCATGAACACGGATTTCTCCCCCGTGTACGGTTCTGCGGACCGGTTCGTGGGCCGTTCCGGGGACCGTGGGCCGTTCAATGGGCTGCTGCATGGACCGTTCAATAAATCGTTCGATTTATCGTTCTGTGGACCGTTCTGTGGACTGTTCCATGGACCATTCCGTGGACCGTTCGGCGGATTGACCGTGCTCGTAGCGTGCTTTGGTGTACATTGGGAAGAACGTGTTCAAGGATGAGCGAGCAGTGGACCGGACTGGCCTGCTCATGCGGCGGGTCGACATCCTCAGCTGTGGCAGGCTGTAGAGACTGCTTTTTGTTGGCTCCGGCAGCTGCTGCTGCTCTAGCAGAATAAGCAGCAACAGCAGCAGGAAAAGAGGGGGGGGGGGAGACGATTCGTGTTATTGTTATTGGTCTTCCTCCATTGATTTTAGTTGCTTTTCTCGTATTTGTTCGTCTGGTATTTTTTTTTTTACCGAACTTTTTTTCATGGAGCTCAATGGGAAAACACACGCCACCCCAAGCGAAGATAAGACGATGTATTGACTGCGACTACACCAGCATCGCCCACACGGGAGGTATAGTATATGAGCTGAGGCGTTTCTGTTTTGAAATCGAACCCAAGCGAGGGAGTCGTGCATTACACACGCACCACACCATACTCGTGCTGCTACGCGCTCGCACTACGGTATACTGTAATCAAGATAACCCCCCCTCCCCATTGCTACGTCTCGAATGGGACGCGTGGTCAATGGTCAAATGACTTAAGGCAAGCAACAAATGAGTACACCCCCCTCCCCCCCCCATTGCTGTCTCTGGAAGTGGCCACACCGGAAATTAAATTAACCTATTGAAGCTGTCGTCCATATGCAAGTCCGCCCGCCTCACAAGCGGTTCTTAGTATAGAGGGTGCATCTCACCCTTCATGCGACTCGCCGAACACCTCACGTTTCGCTTCGCGCTTGGTGCTAGCAATACCTGCCTGCCTGGTCGGTGAAAACCCGACATGCTCCGTCCCGGCATTGTAGGGACGCAGGGGTCTATGGTCATACGACTACGGTCATGCATGACACATCGAGTACACCTGTAGCAAAGGGGGGGGGCAGCCACGGCAGATACGGTGACTTGGGGAAATGGATGCATCGCTGGACGTTTGCACTCTCCTATTTCGGGAGGGCATAGTAAATGGGACCTACGGCGAGCACAAAAACCTTACATATTTATGTTATGGTACTGCTGGTATGATGTGGAAACGTTTGGTAAATACCTGGTATCAGGTATAAGAACCGTATTGGTAGTACTTTGGAGGCGTATCTTATGTGGGAACCGGGGATGGTTCCCAGATGGCTTTTGGCCATCTCACCTGCCTTTTTCAGTCGTTCTTCACGGAAAGGAATAAAGCTGCTCTTCTTCTATCTCTAAGCAAACAACACACGTGAGTACCAACGAGTACCCGTTCCAGTCTTATCACATTTACCTATTTTTACTAATAACAAAATTCGGTCCCCCTATATAGGGCCCATATTAACGAGTACAAAATGAATTCAATTTGGAAAAAATAAAATTCAAATACGCTTTTCATTGGTCAACACACGCACCAGCACCAAACATTATGCCTCAAGATCCTAATCTTTGGTGTTGGTGCGTGTGTTGACCAATGAAAAGCGGATTTGAATATTTTTTTTCCCAAATTGAATTTTTTTTCTTCTTCGTTAAAACGGGCCCTTAGGGCCCATATTAACGAGTATAGAATAAATTCAATTTGGAAAAATAAAAATAAAAAGTCGCTTTTCATTGGTCAACACACGCACCAGCACCAATTTTTATGCCCCCCAAGATCCTAATCTTTGGTGCTGGTGCGCGTGTTGACCAATGAAAAGCGGATTTGATTTTTTTTTTTTTCAAATTGAATTTTGTTTTTCTTCGTTAAAACGGGCCCTTAATACGGTCCTCTGTAATAGTTGGGAACATCGTCCCGAGAGAAGGGTTGTGCGATTAATTTCACCCGCCCGTGTGATACACACGGCACTTACGAGTGTGATACACACGGCACTTACGAGTGTTCATCGTATACTGGGTGTCGATAGGCGGTTGGCTGGTAAGACCTCGCTTTTCAATGTGTTGGTGTCACAAGATTGGGTCAGACGCGGAGTATCCCCCTTCTTGCAGGTGTGTATTTTAACCCACTTTCGTGTAGAAATAATTACGTGCGTCATGTAAATATAGCTCCAGGACTGTGAATCCGGAAAAAATAGAAGAGAACCCCGTCCCTCCCCCCGTCCCCTGTGTGTCATGCCTCGAATAACGCACGCACATGATAATATAGCTCCCACAAGGCTAAAAAAAGCAGTGAGCGTAATATAAAATAATCCGCCCCCCACTCCTATGGTCATACGACTACTCGTACGGCCATGCATGAATGTGACCCCCCCCCCCCCTTGTCATGCCTCCATCCACTTTTTCCATCATGGTGGTTCTCTTCCAGAACGGCTCATACCGTGACCAGCACTACCAGCACTGTATGTCTACTACAGTACCAGCGCCGACGGCCTTTGGCGGCAGCAAAATCATCACCAACCAACAGCAAAAAAAAAAGAAGCAAAAACGCCAGTCAGTGAAAGCAACAGCATCAATCAGCAAAAAAAGGCAACAGAAAAAAAGCAACAGCATGATCAGCAAAAGCAACAGCAAAGGGGTGGGTGAGGGGGGGGCGACGACAGCAAATAGCAACAAAATAAGACCAAACAGCAAAATGAGAGCCTTAAAATCAACCAATAGCAACACCCCGCAACACCCCGCAACACCCCGCCTATTCCGTCCTGCCGACGACGCCAAGTGTTATAAGATTCTGGTAAGGACACAAGAAGAGTATCCTTAGCCAGGTCAGCCTATTGAACAGGTACACGTTGGTACTCACGTGTGCTGTTTGCTTAGCGATATAAGAAGAGCAGATATATCCCTTTTCCCACGACGGACGACTGAAAGAGCAGAAGGCTTGGTCCCCGTGGACCTGGGAACTCCTGGTTCCCAACTAAGATACGCCTTTCAAGCACTACAGATACGATTATTATACCTGTGACCAGGTATTTACCATCGCTTCCACATCCTTCCAGCAGTACCATAACACATATCTACCAACACCACCACCGCCACCACCACTGCGGTTGAACGGTGTAAGCATCTCACTGCGGCGACGACGGTAGCAAGGTGCAACAACAGGGCGCGCGAGCATCGCGACTATATCGATAAGGTTGAATATCGTTTCGAAAAGTTTCGATAATATCGAAAAGACCAACACTTGTCTTGACACTTCGATACACCGTACGTATCTGAGAGGGACGACAGGCAGGGTTGGCTGTTGTCGTGTACCCAATCGCAACAAACAGCGAAAGTTCGATATTTTCTCGTACCTGGCAAGTAAAGCGGGGTATATGTAGTGCTGGATAATCGGACAGGGGGTTTCGATAATAAAATTAAGTTCGTATCGAGCACGGTTTTGGCCTCCATCCCCTGTGGCATCCAAACGTATTATTTTGTTCATGTATGTTTTGTCCTGATACTTCCAAGCACATACTGAACGACAAGAATAATCGATTTATCGAATATCGAAATAGTATCGATTGCATATATTTGGTTTACAGTAAGTATCGGTATCGCATCGGACTCTATTCTCGTTCCATGTCCATCCCTAAACCGCGATACGCCCCCCTTTGTCGTTATAACCCCCTCGCGCCCCAGCCCGCCCTTAAATGTGACTCGCCCAACAAATCTCCCTTCGCGCTTGGTGTAAGCAAATGGCTGCCTGGTCGGTGAAAACCCGACGTGCACCGTCCCGGCATTATACATAGGCATGTGAGGGTCTATGGTCATACGACTATGGTCATGCATGGCATGAGAACACCCCCCCCCCCAACACCTCACGGCGCTTCGCGCTTGGTGCTAGCAAGGTCTGCCTGGTCGGTGAAAACCCGACATGCTCCGTCCCGGCATTGTAGGGGTGCGAGGGTCTATGGTCGTACGACTACGGCCGTGCATGCATATGAAGTACACCCTCACATATCCCTTGGTCCTCCGCCCTTCAAACTATTAACCTCTGCGCGACTCGGCCGCTTCAAGAAACACCACCGCGCGGCACTCGCTCGTGCGACGAGAGCAAAACAAAATGGACACTACGCTGTTACGGCACCAATTTTATACCAATCTTCTGGCCTCTCCCGGCAATATCAATAACCCCCCCCCGTTTTAACTCATTGATGTGAAACTGAAACGGGTACTATTAGGAGTACAGTAGTAGTAGTAGTATCGTTTGTTCCCTCTATAGTGCCGGTATGATGCGCCAGACAAATACCGGCACTATTTCGCACACTATTATTACACTTGGTGAGTCCTGTCTGCGCTAAGCGATCCCGTCAAGCCATTCCATAGGCACTACGTATAGCGGGGAAATCCTATCTACGCCAAGCGGTTCCACAGGCACTATACAGCACAGGACACCTACTACGTAATACGAAACAGGCTAATGAGAGAGAGCAGGACGAGATTTAGAGTAAAACAAGCAATTCGGGAGTCATTATCTTGAAATTAGTGTCGAAAGCACCCTATCTCGAACAAGAAATCCAGCCTGGACCAGATTTCCTGTTTCTTATTAGGTGTCCTGTACTGCTGTAGCAGACAACCGGCGACTATTGAGGGACCCCTACCACTGTACTCCCGGCCAGAGTCCGGTGTGCCACTAAGGTCGTTCTTGTCGAGCAGCTTTTTTCCATAATTTCCTACATTTTTTTCCAAAAAAAAAAGGAAAAAGGAGGAAATATTGGAAATATTGGACATATTGGTCGGAATTTCTTCAGTGGGCCAGATGGTTGGAAGGCTTCACGTTCCAATAAACGGAAAAAAAATGGAAAAAATGGAAATATAGAAAAATGGGCGAAAACAAATATTGGAAATTTTGGAATTTTTCGAAAATTATGGCTCCGATAAGAAGGGCGTTAACTCTGGGTGCGAAATAGAATGACCGATTGGTCTTCATATTAATGAGCAAAAAAAAATAGGTGTTTAGATTTCAGGCCCGAGTGGTACCTGGTATTCAGAACTGAAGAACGTTTCCCACACTAATTTCAAGTAGTTTGTCCCCAAATCTATGGGACCAGTTCTTAAGGGGGTTCATTTTGACCTTTGAGACTGCATTCCGCAGAAACCTAATTCTGGCTCAAGTTTCCCAAGCGTTTTTTCCCCCCACGAAACGGCAGTTCAGCCCTCGGAGTACAGGGATTCAGCTTTGTTTGTTTAGCCCCATCCTCCGGAGGACCAACGAAAACCAAACAAAACACAAAACACAAGAAAAAGCACAGTAAAATTAACAAAATTGACGCACGAAGACCCCCCCCCTCTACGTACCAAAGGGAGAAAATCCAGGTTATGATATGTTTTCAAGGGTAAAAGTCCCCTCCCGGTGAACATGGTGCAAATGTCGCCCAACTCTATATGTGAAAACAAGAAAATGAACAGAAAAAAAACAAAACAGAACAAAACAGAACAAAACAAAACAGAACAAAACAGCTTAAGGTAGAATGGGAGGTATTCAGTCCGGCACGATGCTTGCTACGATCGAGAGAGGTACGTACGTAGCGTTTTTTTTTTTGCCTTGTAAGGCAAAAACATTTCCGACAGACGGCGGGGGGGGGGTTATCTCCACCGCAAAAAAAAAAAGACCCCGAAACTCACGTGAATCGAATCCCAATTATTGTTTTGCGGATATTTTTCGAACAATACCTGCAATTAGGCCGAGAGGTTGAGCCATTCAGAACTGAAAAACTTATCCCACACTAATTCCGAGTAGTTTGTCCCCAATTTCGTAGGACCAGTTCTTAAGGGGTTAAGCGTCAATTTTGTCTCTCCAAACCTGTTTTGGTTTGGGAGGGGGGGGGGCGGGCATGCAGAGCTCCTATACTATATTCAAGATAACCGCGTGAGGAGCCTCAGAAACAAGGAGGTGGGACCCCTATCATAAGGTAAAAAAAAAAAGCACGTCGCCACGCTGGTAAAAAAATAGCATTCAAAAAATTAAAAAATTAAAACAGCCTAACCCATTCAGAACTGAAAAAGTTATCCCACACTATTTCCAAGTACTTTGTCACCAAATACGTGGGACCAGTTCTTAAGGGGGATAAGGGGGGTATGGGAGAGTTCCGGTCGGCCGGTGCGCGGACCTCATGGCTCTCCGTTCACCTTCAAAAGGGCCCCCCTGGATTTTAGGTTGCCGTGTAAATAAGCTCAAGACGGCTCTTCGCGGGTTGCGTTTGATTATTTCTGACGGTCCGGTGTCCGGTGCGGTTCGGTCCTGCTTTTTTACCGAACGGGATGCCACCGTACGGTTTTGTCCTGCCACAAAGCCGCACCGCATCGCACCGCCGTAGGACACTAACAAAAAAAACACGCACACACACACACGAAATCCACCGCACCGAACCGAACCGCACCGTGCTGTACTGTACCGATGATTCCAAAAGCAGTAAATCCACACCGAGCAGCACCGTCGGACCCTCACAAAACGACAACTGCGAGAAGGCCCCTAGGGACTTTTTTTTTTTTTCCCATCCCATTCATTATCTTCGCACTTCCGTCTTTCTCCCTCCCTAGTCGTAACACAGATCCGGGGTCACAACGTAGGCTCCTCTCCCTCCTCCCCCACTACGGTTCTTGCCTTGATTTTTTATCGCGAGAAGATTTCAGTACTGTCTTCCCTCGTCAACTCTCGTCGAATTTTGCTTACCCACTCTGTAATATGCGCTCTCGACAGACAGTGTCATGTGATAATAAAAATCTCCATGGGGAGAATCGAACCCTCGACATCCGACCCAACAGGCTTCGTGGCTACCAGTTAGACCACCGGGGCGACCGGACTGTAAAAATTAAATAGGTTGCTATGGGTGCGGGTACGTTGCGGTGAGATTTTGACCGGTTCAACCGAACAGCACCGCGCCGTATCCCTTCGAACCGCACAAAGCCGTACCACACCGTATGAAAACCAAAAACCAAAATCTGCACCGCACCGCACCCCACCGTACGACTCCTATGTAAAACCCGAACCGCAAGGCACCGTAGGGTTTTGTAAATAGCAAAAACAAAAAAAAGCACCGCGGTTGCGTGCTATAACAGCGTGAAAAGCCAGGGAAATTAACAGCCCGCTTTACGCAAAATGAAACACCGCATACACGCACGCGCGGACAGACACAAAAAAACACACAATACACACGTACACACACACATTATCGATTAAACTCGAAACCAAACAAAACGCACACACACAAAAAAAGTTAGCCCCATAAATAGTACAAGATAAAAATCAATTAACGTTCCAAAGAGTTCAAACGGGACCTCCATGTTATAATAACACTACAACAGTAAGGTGCCCACCGCAAAAAACAAGTACCGCACTCGTACATAGACTGCACTTCAAAAGTAGTTAACAACAACGGCATCGAGATTTCTAAGGACAAGTGTCCGCCGTCCCCGCCACCTCGCTCCCACCCGTAGGCTGGTCGCCGGTGTGTACGCATTCACCGCCGCGACTGTCATTAAAGTCGGGACTTAGCCGCTGGTGTCCCCTTGCGCGTCTGTCTGCAGCGTAACGAGCGGGAGCACATGGGCGGGCGGGCGGCTGGGGGCGGGGCGGTTACTCATTTGTTGCATTGCCTTAGTTCATTCTGACAATTAACCACGCATCCCTGTCTTGACGGAGCGTGGGGGCGGTGGGGGGGGGGGGCGTACTCATTCGTTGCTTGACGTAGTCCTTTGACCATCCGCCATGCATCCTTTTTCCAGATATGGAGCACCGTTACTACTCTTAAGCAAAGACAACTACAACATTTGGGTGCTCACTGGGTTTTTTTTTAAGTACTAAACATGGGAAACAAAAAACTGTGATTATCTTATCCCCTTCCTGTATCGCCATATGTGGCCACCATCTGTCTATCTCCTATTAATAGGATGGCAGCAGGGAGCAGGGATTGGTGGTTCATTGAGGTGCTAGGCGTACTCATACGAGTTAAAGCGACGACGGAATACTTCAACATAAATATCGGAACCAATAGACGGGGATGCAAGTAGGGTGTCCCCGGTTGGGGCAAGCCTCCGGGGTTGTAGCGAAATACAGACGCTGCCACTTCCGTCGCCATCGCGCCCATAATAACACGATAGAGTAGGAAGCAGCTAGGGAAGAACAGACCATCCCGCTCGCACACACCGTTGACCGCGGGAAACGCAGACAACGACATCAGTTGCACTTCTTCGTGTTTATTTTACCCGATAAACCGCTCTCTGCGGCGAAGTGCCTCGTTGATTATCGGCGAATCAACGCGGGGGTAATAGCCCTGAGAGCAGAGTCTCCGGCTGATCGCAGCAGAGAGGCCTCCTTGATCCCAAAATATATAACCCTGGTATGAATTAAAAAGCGACTACGGAATGTTGCAACAGTTCGATCATACCTAGTATACCCCCCCCCCCCTCTCCTCTCCAAGTCTACGGCCGTGCATGAACATGACGAGTACACCCTGTCGAATGCGTCGCGTAAATTGTTTTCATGTCGCAGAGGTGTCGATTACCTGGTATTAATACAGTATATACATAGCTCGTTTTTATTTATTTTTATCGTGCACAAAAGCCCTCGACCACACCAACCATCACCTTCCCCCCCACTGAGCGACGGCGACATCGTCCCCACCGCCGCCGGCGCCGCTGCCGCTGACCCTGCTGCCGCTGACCCCGACGCCGCCGCCGCCGACAACGCGGACACCGTCGACGTTAAAGAAGAAGCCCTTGCGCGGACGACCATTTTCTGCAAGATGCTGGTAACCGCGCGAGGCTGCTGGGGGCTTTGCGACGCTGGAGACGCTTTTTGAATCGCTCGGGGCGCTTGCGAAGACGCCTGAGCGGCCCCGGGCGCCGGGGCGAGCAGCGGCCCACCGGGTCCCGGGGCCGCGCCGCCGATCGCTTCCGGCTGCGCCTGCACCGTCGTCGCCATCGTCGACGTAGGCGACGGAGAAAGAGAATGTGGAGGACCAGCAGCAGGGGTAGGAATAGGGGGGACGTTTCGGGCGACAACAGCAGCCCCGCCAGAAGGGAGCGTTGGGTGAACGGCGGAGGTAGAATCCCGCGGCGGCGACGGCGGCGGCGGCAGCGGTGGCGCCGGTGGAGGTGCCAGAAGCGGGGACTGAGCGGCAGAACTCTTCCCGTCTCCCTTGTTCTTGTTGCTCCCTGCTTGCTTGCTCCCTGCCCCGCGAAAAACGCCCGCCGCCCCACTTGCTAGTTCGCCACCGCTGCTGCTACCCCCTCCACCATCGTGACTCCCGCGACGGTTCCCACCCCAACCCTCGCCCCCACCCCCACCACCGACGACATTCTCGATCACCCTCCCCTTAGCCGCCGATGCCACTTCCAGATATGTACCCGTCGCCGAAGTGCCCCGGTAACGCCTATCCGCTTCGGCGGGCTCATCACCTCCGCTGCCAGGAGGGGGGGCTTTCTCCTCCACGGTGTGGGCGGAGGGGGCTACGGCCGGGAAATCCATTTCCCCTTCTTCAACCTCGTGGATGCAGCAGAACCCCCCGCTGCTGACGCCGATGCTGCTGCTACCAAACCCACTGCCACTGCCGCTGCCGAGCATGCCGACCCCGCTACCACCGCCGCCGTCGCCGCCGCTACCGCCGCTACCTCCGCTACCAGCACCGCCACCGCCGGTGCTGCTGCTGCCAGCGCCGCCGACAACCCCACGGTTGGCGCTCTCGCTGCCGCTTCCACTGCCGCTAACGAGGACAACAACGCCGCTAGAGCTGTCGCTGCTACTCTTGATGCCACCACCACCACCACCATCACCATTTCCACTCCCGGGCATGCCTGTCACCCCCGCCTCGCGAGCGCCCATCACGCTTGCCCTCGCCCCCTCGGCACCCGCGGCCGCGGCCGCCGCCGCCGCCTCCCCTGCTGACGCCTCTCTCTGCATCGCCTGGTGATCCAAAGATTTGGTGCGGCGTGACGAATCGATTTGCACACACCCACCGGTGGTATCGCTGATCTTGTCGGGTTGGGTGAAGGAAGAGTGTCGCTGAGGATGACGCGAGAGAGGGGGAGGGTGGGGGGTTGCTGTAGCGCTGCGAGTGAATGCTTACAGGATACGGCGAACGAGTCTACTGCCTGAAGGGGCCGAGGCAAAACCGCAACGCACCTGCACCCACGCACACGAGCCCGAATCGTGGGTACAATCCCACACAAACCCACACACGCAATATAAACGACACAGACGCACGAAAACTCGACCACACAGGCCCTAAATTAGACGGCGCATGCGTACACAAGGCCCATGCACGGGCGGACGCACACCCTCCGCACCCACGTGCACACAGGCAATAAACAACACACACATACGTACACAACGTGTGGACACGATACCAAAACAACCCCCCCCCCCCCCCCCCCCCCCGCTCCCACCCCAACCTCCGCTCTCGAATCCACCATGACTCCGTAAAGGCCGAACGATTCCGTTGCCACCACCGCTCCCCCCGCTTCCGGCGCTGCTGCTGTTGCTGCTGATGATGATGACATCGACGTCGCTGCTGCCGCCGCCGCCGCCACGGATGATGGTGATGATGATAAGCAGCGCACGGGGGCCCCGACCACGCCTCCGGAGCTGCTGCCGAGGCTACCGGTAGGGGTGTTGCTTGAGTTCACGGTGTCCCCTCCGCTCCACGAAGAGGACACCTGGGTCGATTTTTTTTCGTATGTTTTAACGCACATCGAGCTGGTTCTTGTCAAGGCTGGAATTCTTTTATTTATTTGAGAAAAAAAAACAGAAATAAAAAACCGGTGCTGGTCATGGCTGGGTTAGTAGGTTCTTGTCAAGAAGGCTGGATTTCTTCTATATTTGAGAAAAAACAGGAAAAAAAAAAAACGGTGCTGGTCATTTTTTTGGTAGATTTTAACGCACATCGAGCTGGTTCTTGTCAAAGCTGGATTTTTTTTTATATATTTGAGAAAAAAAATAGAAAAAAAAACCGGTGCTGGTCATGGCTGGGTTAAGGTTCTTGTCAAGGCTGAATTTCTTCTATATTTGAGAAAAAACAGAAAAAAAACGGTGCTGGTCACGGCTGGGTTTTATAACCCTACTCCCAACCCTAACCTTAGCCCTCGTTTTTCTACATAGTAAGTATCCTGTACACGAACTTGTAGGAACTGTAGCCCGTTTGAAGGGAAAACGATAATACAGCAAAAACAATTATTAGGGGACATTATATTTGGGGGGGGGGGGGCTATGATGAAATAGTTGTTTTGCTGAAAACACGCCTTCTATTCGGCGAGGCGGTCCAAAAAAACCCGGCAGACTCCACATGATTATTTATCCCCAGAGCTTTCCGATAACTATTTTTGGAGTACGTAGTTTTCCGATTCTCCAGAGTGGTAGGCGAGCTGGTGCGGGAACCAGTTGCAATTGCGGAACGGTCGCTTTGGGCGGAGATTCACGAGCGCGAAGAGACCGATGAAGTTTTTTCTTCTTCTAGTTCGCGAGGTGAAAAACTATGTTACTTGATTTAACTAAACCGCGCGAAAGATTTGCGCAAGCACGCGTGTGTTAGCAGCAGCAGCAGCAGCAGCAGCGGCAGCGGCAGCGGCAGCGGCAGCAACAGCAGCAACAACAGCAGCGGCAGCAACAGCAGCAGCAGCAGCAGCAGCAGCAGCAGCAACTATAGCAACAGCAATACATATAGCAACACCAACACCACCAACACCACCAACGCCAATACCACCACCACCAGCACCAACCAGAACCACCACCAACACCAACACCAGCATCAACACTCCCCTCACCCCCCCCGCCACAAAAGAACACAGCGATTAACCCAAGTCAGAGCCGTACTTCTACCTTCTACCTGCCAAGGCACAGCGCCTATACGTGAGGAACTTTTATTTAAGGACGGGCCAATCATAGGCTGTTCGAGCAGTATACTAAGACCAATCACATACGAGTTTTATAAGGATTACGTAAGGACGGGCGGTGGTGATTGGTGGCCGCTGACAAGCCCGACAGTCTCGGCGCTGCCAGGAAGCGAGACGTGCGGATATGCGAGACAGACAGATAGCGCTGTTGCAAGCCGGATATTTGGACAATCGCCCTCGCAGAGGGCGGCCCAGCACCCTCGTGGTGTGGCGGTATTTCCCGCCTGTAGTATGTTTCTAGTTGTGTTCTTGGGGCCCTGCGCTCTGTCCCTTTGAGAGGGTCGAAAGTCAGGGCCGGCGCAGGCTGCTCTGTCCCTACACGTACCATCTGCCCAGAGGCCAGATGCACAAGCTTTTTGAGTGCGGGCGCGTAGCCACACCACCACAACAATCCCAGCACCAGACTACATAACCAGCAGCAGTAGCTTTGTCTCTGTGGATTCGAGCCCTCTCGGTTACCTGCAGCAGCGAGCGAACCCCGTACTTGCAGTACGAGTACGAGTGCAGAACGGGTTTTCCTTCAGATCTCTCGCAGAAAAATATGGCACACTCTGTCCGCAAATATAAGATCTTTTTATACCCATAATAGTACTCAAACAGTCCCTATATTTCCGGACAAAGGGGTACACAGCACTACCACTCTGTCCGGAAATGTACGAAGTTATTGGTACTCGAATTAGTACTCATATGTTCCTTACATTTTCGGACAAAACGGTAGTGCGACGTGAAAAATCGACTCAAACCGAAGTCTAAAACCAAGTTATATGAACTCTCCCCTAGGAAAACATCCCAATAATTTAATGCCTTAAAAAATCATCCTCAGGTATAGGATCGGAGCCGGTGCCAACACCTACTTGTCATAAAAAAAACAAAAAACAAAAAAACGTGGGAAAACATTTCTCAAGTGGGAAAAGGGCTAAGCTTGCTCTCTCTCTCTCTCACCCTCCGCTCAGCCTGGACCTCGAGCCCCCTTTCCTGAATCCGCCGCTGCCACTCTGTCGCCCTCGCTGTCACCCCCACCTTGGACCCAATGGCGCAACCACTTTCTTTCCCGGGCGAAACTGAGTCCACCCCCCGGGTGGGGATTGTCGGGGGGGCGTCCGGCCGGGTGCTGTCTGGGGTCTCCACCCCGTCTTTTCGCCGACGGCGTCCCGACGGCGGCGCCGCCGCCGCCGCCCCGCCTCTGTCTCTCGCCGAATGTCGCCGCGGTTCCGGCGCGTCGCCACCGCTACCACTAGCCGAAAGGTTAGTGCTGGCCATAGCGTTAACGTCGGCATTCGCGTTTTTAGCGGCGGCGTTGGCGTCGACCTTCGCGCGCGCGTTGGTGCTGGAGCGAGCGGTAGCGTTCACGCTAGCCGAGCTCTTCCCTTTGGAGCTGCCGCCGCCACGACCACCGCCGCCACCACCACCACTACCACCACTGCTACCACCACCACCACCACCACCACCACCACCACCACCACCA
>MEHQ01003059.1:352705-369866 GCA_008828725.1 Saccharina japonica
CCCCCCCGCGTCCCGTCCCGTCCCGTCCCGTCCCTCCCACGTGTCATTCGTTTTTTTTCCCGTTTTTTGGCCGATGGGGGGTGTGACGTTTCCGTCTCGTTTCCCGCATGGCCTCTCTCGCCTAGTTGACGCCAAAGCGAGGAGACTCCACGAGAACCGCGACCTTTTTCGACTTGGTTTTTGCGGTTGTATCGGAGGTGGGGAGATATAGAGTTGTAGTAACCACAGGTGTATGATATGTTGTTCCTTTGGATCGAGCGTTGGAGCACTGTCCTTTTTTTATTGCATGTTTTTTGTTTTGTTTTGTTTTGGTCTATTTTTGTCTGTTTTTCTTCCTTGTTCGAATGCGTGTGAAACATGTTTCCCCCCCCCCCCCCACCACTTTACTCTGTATCCTACGAGTTTACAGTACGTACTTTGTTTTATTTCCGGTTTTTTTCTTTGTCGTTGTTTTTGCACTCTGGTTTTTGTTCTGTACGAGTACCGGCACGTAGTTGTTTTATGATTTTTTTTCAACTTGTTTTCTTGTTATCGTTTTTTTTTCTAAAGTTCAATATTGTTAGTCTTGTAATGACGCATGCTACTGTATATAGAGATGAACCATGTTTTTGCCTTATAAGGGTGGTCACTTATCACTTGAGAAGCTATTGCCTCACCCAAAAACTGATTTGGGAGGGGAAAATAAGCGGCGCTCTGACGAAGAATCCCACGGCCTAAGTATACAACGAAAAATATTGCAACACGAGAATGGAAATCCGACAATTTTGGGTTAAGGAGCCTTTAATAGGTCATTCCGAAAACGTTTCAGCCAAAAAAAGGTATACCTTATACCTCTATCGTACCACCCGCGTAATGGTTTGTTAATTTTTCGTGTCACGAGGGGACATAGAAATTCGGACCAACTTAGTGTTTAAAAAAAGGGAGATAACTGGTTTTGGGATCCTGCCCGTATGAAGTACACCCCGCCTAGCAATGCCTGCCTGGTTGGTGAAAACCCGACGTGCTCCGTCCCGGCATTGTAGGGATTCGAGGGTCTATGGTCATACGACTGAGGCCGTGCACGACATACCCCCCCGGTGTACTCATGTTGTGCACGGCCGTAGTCATATGACCATAGACCCTCGCATCCCTACAATGCCAGGACGGAGCGCGTTGGGTTTTCACCAACCAGGCAGACATTGCTTGCACCAAGCGCGAAACGCCGTGAGGTATTGGGCGAGTCGCATGGAGGGTGAGCTGCACAACCCATCCCCCCGGGATATATTTATAGGTTGGGTTGGCGTCGGTTGGCAACGACGCTGTAAAACACAGCACACACGCTGTCGGAGCCTAACCAACCAGGGGTTCCGTTTTTTGTTATTTTTTTTCGTCACACAAGTGCGGCTCGACCGTACACATTGTGCGGGGTGGAGAACCTTTTGTTCCGTCACAGGAATGGTCGTTATCACGTACTTAAATATCGGTAAAGCTCAAAGCGAGGTGCATTACATAAGATAAAACCTCCATCTGCCCTTGCTTTCCAGTAAAGCTGCGTCCACACCTCAGAAATTAAATTTAACTCATTGAAGCGGTCTCTATGCAGATCCGCCCAGAGCGGTTAGCAGATCAGCTCACTCCTCCATGCGACTCGCACCAAATACCTCACGCGTTCGCGCTTGTGTGCGAGACGCAATGTCTACCTGGTTATGGTGAAAACCCAATCGCACATCCGTCCGCATTGTAGGCGTGTCGAGAGGTCTATGGCTAGATGACTACGCCGGTCAACAACATGAGTCCACCCCTCCGCACCAATGGTTCGTTGGCTGTCTCCGTGCGACGACGCTGTAAAATACATGCCTCTCACTGCGTAGCTAGACAACCCAGGAACCGTTTTTTTTGGCCGTACCCAAGACTGCGGTCCCGAGTAATCATTTGTGCGGGTCGGGAACCTCACTCCGCAACAGGGAATGACCGTATCAAGTAGTGTGATAATTGTAAGGCATTTCATGAGCAATACAATAGTGCTGGCCCTATTGCTGATCATACATGAAGGTAGCCACTAACCTGCAGATATTAATTAACTCATTGAAGGGCTGTCATCCATAATCAAGTGCGCCTACAATCGTCTTAGTTAGGGAATGCACATCACCCTTCATGCGACGCCAAGCCAACTCACGGCGCTTTCGCGCTTGGTGCTAAACCAATGTCTGGCCTGTCCGGAAACCTCGACAGTGCTCCGAAGTCCGCGGCATGTAGGGCATGCGAGGGTCTAGTGGCCATACAATACGGCTAAAAAATGCAATGAATAATGAAGTAACAGCCCACCCCGCGCAGCCCCCGCTCCTGCTCTTATCTGTGTTCGTGTCTCAATGTGGTGTGGTATTCGTCAATACTCCCCCCCCCCCCCACCTTCTCGTGGCTCCGTCTCGAAAAGGATAGCGTGTCAAGGTCCAATGACTAAGCAAGCAAAAATGATACGCCCCCCTCCCCCGCCCCCCCCGAGCCGCTCGCTGCGCTCCTCTATGTCGAGCACGGACCGCTCTGCCAAATCCCGCCCCCCCCTTCCGCCTCTACTCCCTCTCCCGCTCTCGTCTTGTCGCGTCCGCCTGTCTCTGCTTTCTCGGTCGCGCTGTGGTGTCCCCACGCGGACAAATCGTACCCGCCCCCGCGCTTCTCTAGCCCTCAGCGCCCCTACCGAATGCACCTACACCCCCCACTAGTGAAAACCCCTTCCGCAAAACAGACCCACGTGGCGGGAGGGACAGCCTCCAAACTAGCCATCGGACCGTCCCTTAGCTGAGAGCAGCTGTCCCGTAAGAGCTAGTAACCGTCAATTTTTTTTGGAGACGAGGGGACGTGAAGTTGAGTTTGGGTATTACGGCTGGGTGTACGGAGCGGGGGTGTGGGGTGATCGGGGACTTGGGCAAGGAGGAGGAGGTGCGGGAGAGGGGCCCGGGGTTGATCTGGACCTTTTGCAGTCTGCTCTGATGATGACGCTTCAAGCGGTATTTGTCACGAGGAGGCCTGAATCGGGTGAGACCGAGGGAGGGGGGGGCGGAGGGTGGTAGGGAATTTCTGGCTCTGGCACGGGGTGTACTTCAATTAATTTTCATCGTCATGCCGTAGTCGGTATGCCAAGACCTCGCATCCCTAACATTTTGGCAGGGGGCGGGTGCGGGGTACCATGTCGTGCACGCCAGTTAGTCGTAATGATCTGACCCTGCATCCCTACCCGACGGATCTCTCGTTCGATACTTTCATCCAACCAAGTCACATATGCCTCACCAAGCGCGAAGTGTGGGCACGCGTGGGGATGGTGTTTCTGTGGTTTTGCTGTTACCGCGTTGTTGTTGTTGTGCAGTTGACTCTGTGTTGCGCTTGTGAGCCTAGCTGACATACGGTAGAGGTCTTTGCTTTTCTTTCCTTGTCCAGTTTGTCTCGAAGGATGATCACATTCCCCAAGAGCTCTAAATATATCTAACGCTCACCCGAAAATGCTCGTGTTGAAGGAAATTAAAAGTGAGCTTCGTTCCCGCCGATGGAACAAATACGTGGCCTTATTCGCACAAATATATATATATAATACTATGTAGTATTGTTATGTTTTGGAAATTTTTCGCGAATCTTTTCGCAGACTTTCTCTTTCGTACGACACTTTTCGCGCAAAACGCGCGTAAAGTACTGCGCTTTTCCTACCGTCACGGTTTTTCTGTTCGTTACTCGTTTCTGTTTCTACCTATCCACGTTCCGTCCGGACACCAGGCAAGCCCCGCCCGGACACCATTGGGTCGAGGTGGCGCGATCCCGAGCTTCTTGTGGCTCGCGTGGCGGGCGCTCGAGAGTTTTTTGCCGCCGCGTGAGTTGGATAAGACCGATTTCCCCGGTTTCGGCCTTGCGTGGAGGCCCTGTTATATATTAGATCGTTGCGTTTTTTGTGCAGTCTTTCTTGGCGCCCGAGCACGCACAGCGGGCAGCGACAGCCGAACAACCAAAGCAGCCCCAGAGAGTCGTGTTAGCAAACAGTCACAATCGCTCAATTATTACCAAAACCTGCTGCCCGCAAGCAAGCAGCAGCAGCAAGCCAGCCAATTACATCATCCGCTTGCGCGTGCCTCAGATCCGTGCTGTACCCGTGACGATTGCTTTTGTCGAAGCCCGATTTCCGAGTCATGGTAAATATCCTGCAGATCGACCTGCTCATCGTACGAATCTCCCGCTGTTCCCGAAATGTACTAAAACTTTGTTCCATCCAAAACTATAATAGAAACTGTCGTTACTTTTCCCGGCATAGCTGAATACAAACCACTGTGCCGACACTCGAAGCAGGATCTTGGTGCTCCTGCTTTGCCTCACGGCTTACGAGTATTTGCTTTCATAGGAGCCAGCCAATCCGTCACCAAACGCACACCACACACGCCAATTCCAAACCCACCACGCACTCTTCTACTCCGCTGCTGCTGTTGATGTTGCTGCTTATGCGTGTGCTAGCTGTGATCTAATCGAGCCTACCGCCCATAATCCACACTCCATCTATCTTAAACCCTTTGTTCTGTTCTGCTTGCTGTGTGTGTAATCAAGAGCACGCCCACCTGACCCGGAAAATTTAAATGACACGCTTTTGAATACCCCGATACATCACACAACATAGCACGCGTAAAAAGCAACGCCACACGCCCCGCCTAGAACACACAGCAGCGGACGTGACTGTGGGCGGATCCACTCAGTCATACTGCGCTGGCTATAATTAGTGGTTGGCTTCATCGCACAGCGCTTGCATCCTCATCTACGCACCAAACCATCTCTCTCTCTTCTGCTGAGCTGGTTCGTGTTGTGCTTGCTCGCTGTGCTTGCATCATGTATGGCGACCATTCGTGTACTGACGCCGGGCCGCGACAAATAATCGCGTAGTGACAGGGAAAATGGTATCTTGAAGAGAGAGCCGTCAAACTGTCAACTATGTCACTGATTGTATATTTGCTTGAAAGGCTTGAGTTCGATCCTTGGCGATGACTCTGGATACTTTTCTTTTCTTTTGTATTGTACGTAACCCAGACCCCCATAATATAAGACAGGAAGCACACGAAAACGAAGTGGATTTCTTAGGCAGGTATACAATATTATATGCGTATGATACAATATCAATAGTAGGTTTTCGATTCGCCCTTGCGCCACTCCCCCAGGCACGTCCCGGAGGGGAACCTTGTATATATATATATATACCCCATGATGATGATTTTCCCTGCCGAATTTGGGCTAAAAATAAACGTCATTCTGAAGCAAATTCAGTCAGAAAGTGCTGCCTCTTTCGTAGCCCAAGCCTGAACATTGTTTGTCGCGGTTGTTGATGTTCGTTGAATGTTTTAGTGTTTTGTTCAAGTCGCACCGACGCGCTCTACGTGCACAACGTACGGCCGGAAATATAGTGCCCGTTTGGATTCTGATTTGAACACCAAACGGATCTATTGATACGGCCTCAGGCGCATGACCAAGCACAATCAATAGGATCTTACATTTCCGGACATATCATAGTGGTACAGCCCCCCCCCCCCCCTCAACAAGAAACAGCGTGACGTGATCAAAGCCTTAGAAAACCTTATTGTGACACCATACCTAACGTGTACCTGGTACGTAGGATTTTAGTGTAACACGATTTCCTTGATCCAGTTTTCTGACGTAGCGTCCTTGTGTTCTTATTAGGTTGTTTCTTAGTCGTGGGCCTATGTCGCCGCTAAGCACGATTTCTTAATCCAATTTCCTTAGCGCCCCCCCCCCCCCCCCCCTAAACGCAATCCTCACGTTCTTAGTTAGGTTGCTTGTTCTTCGTGGGCTTATCTCGCCCCTGAGCACGATTTCTTAATCCAATTTGTTTACGTAGCGTCCCCCCCACAAAAGTGATCCATGTATTCTTAGTAGGTTGTTTCTTATTCGTGCGCCTATCTCGCCGCTTAACACGATTTCTCAATCCAATTGTCTTAGCGCCCCTTCCCCCTAAAAGTGCTAATTAAGTTTTTTTTCAATTAGGTTGTTTCTTAGTCGTGGGCTTATCTCGCCGCTGATCACGATTTCTTAATCCAATTTTCTCAGTACCCCCCCCCCCGAAAAAAAAAAACATGATATATTTATAGGTGAGGTTGGCGTCGGTTGGCAACGACGCTGTAAAACACGCCACTCGCTGCGTGCGCTAGACAACCAGTGTGCCGTTTTTTTTTTTTTTGGCGGTCACCAAAGCTGGCGGTCAAGTAGATCATTTGTGCCGGGTGGAGAACCTTTGTTCCGCACAATGGGAATGGTCATATCACGTAGTGTTAAAATGGTAAGGCATCCGCGAGGCAGTTACATAGTAAAACCCGTTGCTGTCTCCGGAAGTGGCCACACCAGAAATTAAATCAACTCATTGAAGCTGTCGTCCATATGCAAGTCCGCCTCAGAGGCGGTTCTTAGCAGGATGCAGCTCACCCTCCATGCGACTCGCCCAATACTTCACGGCGCTTCGCGCTTGGTGCAAGCAATGTCTGCCTGGTTGGTGAAAACCCAACGTGCTCCGTCCCGGCATTGTAGGGATGCGAGGGTCTATGGTCATATGACTACGGCCGTGCACGACATGAATACACCCCCCCCCCCCCCCCCATCTGGAAATGAACCTTATGTTCTGAATTAGGTTGTTTGTTATTCGTGGGCCTATCTCGCCTCTGAGCACGATTTTTTAATACCATTTTCTTACGTAGCATCCTCCCCCAAAAAGCGATCCATTTATTTTTATTAGGTTGTAAAACTGTTTCTTATTCGTGGACCTATCTCAACGCTGAGCACGATGTCTTAATTCAGTTGCTTCAGCCTCTCCCTATATGCTATATATATATGCAGGTTGCTTTGGCGTCGGTTGGGAACGGCACTGTAAAACATGCCGCTCACGATATGAGATGGCAACCAGGGACCGTTTTTTTTTCTTCTTAGCGGTCGGTGATAGCTGGCGATCGAGTTATTCATCCTTTGTGCGGGGTGGAGAGCCTTCACTCCGCACAAGGGGAATTATCGTACCACGTAGTGTTTTCGGGCTTTGCGTCCTATCGGGTGAAACCACGTATGTTCCGTATGTTCTCGAAATGTGAATGATAACGGAATAACGCGAAATCCCACAGAACACCCGGCTGACAAGTACCGAGGAGAAAAGCTGAGAGCGACGGCGTGCATCGTCACGTGCACGCCGCCTACAGCCTCTGTTTTATTTTTAAGGCCCAGGCTGGGAAGCTGTTACTCTCAGAGCTTCGCTTGGGTGCACGGAGGAAGCCCTTAGCTTGGGTGCACGGAGGAAGCCCTTAAACGCCACACACCGGACGGCGACAGCGATGTAGCTATCGAAGTCTTGAGTTTTTCCTCCGTGTTTTGGGTCGATCGCTTGGTTCTCGTCGGGCTTGGCCGATCGAGCTGGTGGAAAAATTGTGCTTGCGACCGCCATGTTTTGTTTTTAGGAACCACCGCCGGGCCACGTTGTGCTATGGTCTGTAGCCGTGGGGGCGGCTATTTCTCCGGTCGCCAATCCTCGAGGTTAACGATTTATCGCCTCGTTAGTGGTTGTCGAGAACAGCCCAAACAGCGACGGATCGCCTCTGGGACGTTCACCCAGTGGGAACATGCCATGCATGTTGGATAAACTCCAATCGATTCGAATCGATTCGAATTGGTTCGATTCGATTTGCAAAAAATAAAGTATTTTGGGACTTCTTTTCATATCCGATCGAATCGATTTTTTCATGCCCCAAAGTACAAATTTCTCCCGGTGGTTCATGTTTTGACCAATCAGATGAAAGTTCGAGTCGATTCATAAAAAAAAATCGATTTCAAATCGATTCGATTTTAAACTGTCTTTCGTTAATACGGGCCCTAAGGCACCCACGAGGCAGTTCCATGGTACCCCCCATTGCTGTCTCTGGAAGTGGCCACACCGGAAAATATATGAACTCAGTGACGCTGTCCTCCATATGCAAGTCCGCCTTACAAGCGATTCTTAGTAGGATGCAGCTCACTCTTCATCCGACTCGCCGAACAACTCACGGCGCTTCGCGCTTGGTGCTAGCAATGTCTGCCTGGTGGGTGAAAACTCGACGTGCTCCATCCCGGCATTGTAGGGATACGAGGGTCTATGGTCATACGACTACGGCCATGCCTGACGTGCGGCTATCGAGTACACCCCCTCTTCAAAAGTGATCCTTACGCTCTTATTAATAGGAGGTTGTTTCTTATCCGTGAGGCCATGCTGTGCACTATTAATAAGGCCAGAGCAGGCCTTTCATGCGTCCTAAAGAGATCGGCTTCGTATATACGAAGTTATGTAGCACGGGGAAATGTAGTATTCATAACCAAATATTGTGTGTACCCCCTTTGGAACGGACCCCCTTTAAGGGGTAGAAGAGATAGCACACCCCTTTGAAGGGATATAGGACCCCTTTGAAGGGATATAGGACCCCTTTGAAGGGCTATAATACCCCTTTTAAGGGAAGGAATATACGGGATATAAGGGCTATGAGGAATATAAGAGACATGAGAGATATATGGGATATACTGGGTATAAGAGATACAAGGGATATAAGCGATGTAAGAGATATATGGGATACAAGAGATACAAGGGGTATTAGGGATAGTAAGGGATACAAGGGGTAGGGTATTAGGGACATAAGGCATATAATGCATATCAGACATGTAATAGATAACAAACAACACAGCAGTGATGACTTTAGTGCTCCCGACCTTCTACGAGCAGCAGCAGCAGCAGCAGCAGCAGCAGCAGCAGCAGCAGCAGCAGCAGCAGCAGCGTGAGTAGCGC
This sequence comes from Saccharina japonica, assembly GCA_008828725.1. Classification (NCBI taxonomy): domain Eukaryota; class Phaeophyceae; order Laminariales; family Laminariaceae; genus Saccharina; species Saccharina japonica. Next base: position 361,506 of record MEHQ01003059.1, read on the forward strand.
CCGGCAGCAGTACGGACGGCTAGCAGGACCATGTTGTCGCGCCCGTGCCGCACGACTCCTTGCGGTGCAACCTTTGAAACTTAGACGCCGATCGGTGTCATCCCCCAATCGTTCATTTTTATAGTACTTTTTTCCCCCCTCTCTGGACTCCCAACAGGATTAAACATGGGATACACGTGTTTTAAGTGCATCGTAGGTCTGCGGCCCCTCCCCCCCCCAGGAAGACCAAGAAGAGGGTACGAGGAACAGCGAGCTATTACCAATAAAAAGAACGAACAGTCCTATTTTCCGCCGGTGGGTCGAGGACAACACCATTTTCACAAGATAGACACACACAAACAAACGAACAATCTGGCTTGGTCGGATTTGTATGCTCCTCATTACAAGAACAGTGGGAATGAGGAGCAGGACAGACTCTTTTGAAGTGGTCAAAATCTCGTATACCAGGTACTACAGGGGTCCGCATCTGAGATAGACCTGTGTGTTTTTTTTCAATTCTGCCGATACCTTTACTGAAAGAACGAAGGCAACAAATCACACGCCGTTTGTGTCCAACGGTTACTGTCAGTAAGGAAAAAAACCCAGGAACGTTTTTTTTTCAGCGCCATCAAAAATGAATATTTTTCACCAAAACAAGTTGCATGATGATCGTATAGCCTATCACCACTCTTCTCCGTGATCACATTTTGAATATCTTGTCTAGAATGTGATTTTCATAGCCTTCGGAAAATGAGTGTATTGAAAATTGGCCATTTGGAATCCCATACGAAATCTGCCTTCGAAAGTTAATACTAAATAAAAAAGACACGAAAAACTAAAAGACGCAAACGCGAATTTTCATTTTTACTATCGGCACCGTTGGACACAAACGGTGTGTGATTTGTTGCCTTCGTTCTTTCAGTGAAAATATCGGCAGAGTTGAAAAAAAAACAGGTCTATCTCAGATGCGGACCCCTGTAGTACATCGGAAATTGAATATTAGAACTAGCAATACAAAACTAAAGGTTCAGGGTTAGGTCCGTGCCGAAGTCTGGCGAGGAGCTGCTGTCCGCGGTCCGCGCCCGGTTATATCCCCCCCCCCTCCTGTAAGCATATGCACGATCGCAACGATTCGACCCCCTCCTCCCTCCCCGCACCCCCCCACACCTTCGCCTCCTTGTTATATAGTAATCCTTAAAGACAATTTAGGTTCGTGACGGAGTCGGGCAAAGGGTGTGCTGTCAGCGAGCCGGCTGATGAGAGTGGTTTGCTTAACACTTAGAGATCGAAACTGTTCAACAAACAAAAAATCGCCCCCGCCCCCCACGTCCCCCCTTTCCTCCGTCGCCGTCTCCTCCCGCGCCCCGCGCCTCCGTAACCCCCCCCGAAAACAACCCCCTCCACCCCCAAAAAATAAACAAACAAACAAATGCCTTAAAAAAAAGGTTCGTGACGAAGTCGGGCAAGGAGCTGAATTCCGCGAGGGAACTCCGCGAGTCGAACATTAAGGACAGCGTCAACCGCCAGCTGAGTGCGTCGGAGTTCGCGCACTGCTACCAGGAGGGCGCCCGCTGCTTCCTCACCCGCGGGGTGAAGTTTTTCGGCGGGAACATCAGCGCGGAGAACAGCGGCAGCAGCCGGGCGCCGGAGACGATCGCCGAGCGGGAGAAGAGGGCGGAGGTGCAATGGAGGGATTCGATCATCGAGGTAAAATCATGTTGTGCATGGCTGTAGTCGTATGGCCATAGACCCTCGCATCCCTAGATACAATGCCGGGACTGAGAACGTTGGGTTTTCACCAACCAGGCAGGTGTATATATATATATATATACACCTCGTACTGGAATACGTATAGTTACTTTGCTTTCTGCTTTTGTTACGGGACCATAGTAAATAGGACCAAAAATTGCTTGTAAAAATAGGGAAATAGGTAGGTTTTATGTTTACCGTAGGTTCTATTTACTAGTGTTTATTATGGTCCGCCCATAATAATAGTTGTATGAAATCTCCTCCATTTTTTTTGTAATTCTACAGTAGTATCAAAATAGAAACACACCAGCTGTGAGAATCGACTTTTTATTTGTTGTTGTTGTTGTTGTTGTTGTCGAAACTCTCGTTTGTTTTTGCGGCATTCCTGCTGATACACAGCGACGAGAGCTACAGGAGTAGTCCAGTATATACTGGGAAGGTGTTACCCGCCGAGCTATCATAGGGAGAGGGTGGAGGGGTCGATCGATCGATTACCCAGCCCAGGGTAATAATCCTTGCAACACTCTCCCGGCTCATCCCGCTCTGTAGGGGGTGCAGTTCGTTTTTGCCTGCTGAGGCAATACTTTTTGACCGGTTGACCTGTGCGACGATAGAGGCAGCACTTTCGGCTAAAACGTTTCCGGAAACGACGGGGGTTGCTCCTTAACCCAACATCGTGCCCGCGGATTTTCATTTCTTGTTTTTTTGTTGCGGTATGTTTCGGTTGTATTCTTAAGGGCCCATATTAACGAATACCAGGTACAAAATAAATTCAATTTGGAAAAAAAATAAAATTCAAATCCGCTCTTCATTGGTCAACACGCGCACCAGCACCAAAGATTAGGATCTTGGGGCATAATATTTGGTGCTGGTGCGTGTGTTGACCAATGAAAAGCAGATTTGAATATTTTTTTTTCCAAATTGATTTTTCTTCTTCTTCGTTAGAACGGGCCCTAACCCATTCAGAACCGAAAAAAAATATCCAACACTAATTCCAAGTAGTTTGTCCCCCGAAAAGGGGGACCGGCTCTCAAGGGGTTAGGGACATGGGATTGATTTTTCGTCGAATACATACATGTATAAGGGCCCGTTTTAACGAAGAAAAAAATGAATTTGGAAAAAAAAAATTCAAATCCGCTTTTCATTGGTCAACACACGCACCAGCACCAAAGATTAGGATCTTGGGGCATAATATTTGGTGCTGGTGCGTGTGTTGACCAATGAAAAGCGAATTCGAATTTTATTTTTTCCAAATTGAATTAATTTTATACTCGTTAATAGACCTATTTAATCCTCGCGGATAGGTGTTATGTAGTCCCAAATGGAAGAGCTTGGCCATTCGATATTTTCAACTTTTGGGCACAAATCGCCGCCACGTCTAAAACTCGGCATAGGCCTATTTTGGCCGAAAAGCCGGATCTTCGGCCGAAAAGCCAGATCTTGCTCGACGATTCGAACAGAAAAAAACAGGAATTTTACGGTTTGCGCAAGGTTTGCGGGGTTTCCATGGTCGTATGTACTCGTTCATGCCGAGCGTGCGTAGGAACACAAGCAGCAGCACAGCAGCAGCAGCAGCAGCAGCAGCAGCAGCAGCAGCAGGATATCGGTACCTAAAAACCAACACCCGAAGATGCCCAGCCAGGGGCACGTGTCTGACCCGGTTGATGACCGATCCACAGAACGTATCAGGACTGAACACGCGATGGGTGCGCTTGGTACCCGTAACATAGGCGTTGTTGTATGTAAGGTCTGGGCGCGAGCTAGTCGGCCGGCGCTCTCCAACACCATCGCCCCTGCCGATCCCAGGCAGACGCGCAACTCCGTAGTCTCGGGTTTCCTGCAGCCCTTGTGCGTTGTATCTATTTTATGCCCCCCTGAGATGCGGCATTGCTCTCGCGACAGTCAGGATTGCTGCTGCTGTAAGTATGGTGCTGCGGGTCCATGGTGTTCCGGGCGGTTGGTTGCAGCGTGACGAGGATGGTGGCATATGTGCTGTGCTGTGTTGCTGCTGTGTCTGTGCTATGATAGGGTTGCCTCGGAGTTGCCTCGCGAGCCCGTGCCGCATCGGCATCGGCACCTGGATTGCCGTTTGTTTGCTGGAAAATACTCGTAAACTTGCTTCAAATATGCACTTGGTCAAAAAAGTGCCCAAGTGCATATTTTGGGAAAATACGCTTTTCACGGTGGTCTGCCGTGGTCGGTAGGTGGAAAATAAGGGCCTATCTTTTTCACGTCTAAAACTCGATAGGGCTTTGTTCGGTTCAGATCCAGATATATAGACCTATTTCGAGGATTATATACGTCTAATTCGGGCCCTAAATATATTATACCTGGTAGCACTTTTTGCTGTACTCCTCCAAAGTCAGTGTGCAGGCTACTGCAGGTATAGAGGTTCTCATGTGACCACCCTCAGAAGGCAAAAACATGGCCTGTATGCAGGTGCACCTCTACCTTACGTAGCATGCGTCGGTTGAGCTTCCTCAAGCGAGAACAAAAAAACTACCGGGTACGTATCACACGTAGGAGGATCACGTTGATCGTGAAGTATTTGTTTTCGTGTAGGATTGATCACTGGTGTATGTACATAGGTCCTACAAGTAATGATGTTGGTGGTCGGGTTCGCGCGAACAAACCTTCTTCGAAGGGCATGGTTCGGGTGATGACAGATATTGAGCTTCTTCGTCATGTGACAACACTCAGAAAGTAATAAGCCGATACCCCTATAAGGGTGGCATTCGTCTCACCAAGCTATTTTTGCCCCTATCGCTTCAGTACAGGTAACACTTTTACATGTATTTGGCGTCGTCGAGAACGCGCGTTCGAACCTCGCTTCGAAAGTTCCGTTTAACAGGAACGCTGCGCTTTGCCCCCCTAATATATGTGTATACATATACATGGGGACTCCAGCTATTGAAACGAAGCGGGTAGGTCCACGTACGGCTGTATACAGTATCGTTACGCCTCAAAGGCCCGCCGTTCAAGGGGGGGACGGGGACGGGGTATTATGTGTTATATGAGGATTGCCCTGGACTGGGTATTCGATCGATCTTTTACCCCCATAGCGCAATAGGTAACGGACAAGATTATTCGGGATCGGGAACCGATATAAGAATAATCTGCAGTTTGTTGTTATAGAGAGAATTCGGCGTTATGGTTCATAGTCTTTGGCTGAGCACGTACGTAGCTCACTTGCAGCAGCAACGGGTATTGTTTGGTTGATCGCGCTTGTGGGAATACTACAGTATTCTTTTACGCTGCCAACGATCATTCAATGTAAGTATTGGATTGGATGAGGCCTCCTGCCCTGGTCGGAGGGCCTCGCCCGGGATAAACTCCGCGCTGAGTGCGCTCTCAGCGCGGCGCCCATCCCTGGGATTGAAATGACCGAGCAGAAAAAGACTACTAAGCCTGTAGGGTGGGTGGGAAGGTCTGTATTTTTGCTATGCCTATTATCCTCTTCTCGCCGGAGAATTAGGCTTGGACGAAGTGATCGTCTCCGGCATACAGTCTCTGAGTAATTCGGACCAAATCTGGTTTCATATTTTTGTGCCAAAACTGGACTCAGCTGATTGGGTAACGATTTTACTACAGTATTCTTTTACGCTGCCAACGATCATTCAATGTAAGTATTGGATTGGATGAGGCCTCCTGCCCCGGTCGGTGGTCCTACCCATACTTCCTTGCGTTACTTAGTTCGTCCTCGGCCACCTTTCCGGGGCTGCGTTGTCTCACCCAAACTTGCTTCGTACTTATGTGCTAGTATACGTTAGGCGTACTTCGGTGTGCCTGCGGATAAAGCAGACTCAACCGCTGCACTTTTCGCGCATGCGGAAAAGTCTGACTCAAAAGCCTGGGATAGCGGCAACTCGTTCGCGCGCGCGTGCTCGTGGTCCCGAGTCTTTTTAGACGCTCGGACCCCTGCGCTCGTCGTCGAACCGACGAGGTGCTGTCTTCCACCCCCCGATCTTTGTGATCCCGTCAACTGTTGTGCCTGCCAACGACTTACTCACCGAGTCTCCCACATAAAATGTTATAATCTAAGGGAAAAGGCATATGAAAGTGTATCGCTCGGATACCCTCAAACTCGTTAAATATGTGGCCGTGTGAGCCAAGCAACAATATCACGCGGCGGCGCGGCCGGTCGCGGCACAGCAGTGCGGGCGGGGTCCAGTGCTTCCTCATGGGGCTGAACCTGGGGGATTTTCGCTCCCCATCTCAGTTTAATAACTAATCAATTGATTTAATATTATTATTAGCGGTTACCAAGCTCCGACTGCGCGTCGTCCCCTTCCTTACTTCTACCGCCCGGCAATATCAGATCTCAGCGTGGCCAACAGTGTCTGGCCCTTTTTCGCACACGTGTAACGCAGTGAACATACCCACCAGCTGCGTGCTTTGCTGCTGTGGCTGTTAGCCGCTGCTGCTGCGGCTAGAGCAAGACCATCTGATAGAGAAGTAAGCAACGACCTATAACATTTAAACTACAGATACTTATGATATCTACTCGTATATAAAAACGAGTACTATGTACCACACCGGGCACTTACATACTACTATGGGCAACGCAGAGCTATTAGCGCCAAGGGCGGATCCGTGGTCGTACCGCTAGTATATATTAGAACCCGGTATGCCACACCGTCATCGCACATATATAGGCATAGAGAAAAAGGCAACGTCGAGCGTGCTTTAAAACTCGAAGCGGAATCAGGTATGCCTATGCCAGATGCCATTATGCACGCACGCTTAGTCGCGTGTCTTATACCTCCGTTCAGGCACGAGCGGTGCACCCCAGAGCGCAACAGTATACTTGCATTCGCCCTCACATACATAACTGAGCATAGCTCGCGAGCTAACCCGCGGGCAGTGCAATCATTTACCTCCCTGGAAGGACGTGCGGCGGATCAATCTCAGCATGCTGCGCGCGCGTTATGTAGCCCTCACGTGGCGCTTCGTAGAGGTCCCTTCGCTCAGCAATTCGGGCTGCGTTATGTGGACGATCTGTAATCAATCGTCGAATCAATGTACATCTATATGCACGATGCAAATATATTTTGTGTTCGATACCTCTTCCTAACCATAACGGGTTAACGGAGGCATACATAAGAGCTCTCTGCTCTGTTGCTTGCTGGTGCAGGCTTCTGTTGCATATGCTTCTGATGTTGGTGCTTATATAATACCTCTGTGAGTGCTACTGATACCCGTGCAATTACTGCTGATGCTGAAGTAACTACGGCTGCGGCTGCGGTATGAATAGGTGCATAATACGGTTTTAACATAAATAGTACTTACGTATCTGGCAAATACTATAATAATAATAACAATACTAATAATAATCGTACTTACGTATCTCTGCCACCCACACAGCGGAAATGTCCATCGAACTCTTGACCCAACATAAGAGAAACTGATAGTGCTGTTTTCCCGCTATTGCTGCTGCTCTGCAGCTGCTGGTGATATCGCTGCCCATGCTTCTACTGCTACTGCTTTAGGTGCATAATACGGTTTTAATATAAATAGTACTTACGTATCTGGCAAATACTATAAAATAATAATAATAATAGTACTTACGTATCTCTGCCACCCACACAACGGAAATGTCCATCGAACTCTTGACCCAACAAAATAGAAACTGATAGTGCTGTTTTTCCGCTATTGCTGCTGCTCTGCTGCTGCTGGTGATATCGCTGCCCATGCTTCTACTGCTACTGCTTGTAGATGAAGATCAGACCTGATAATGTGCGTGGAACGGCAGTACAACAGTTACAGTACCACCTGGTATCCCCATATCCAGGTTTATTACATGAACGTTCGTAGAATATGTATAGATAAACGAAGCCGTATGCTTGCGTCAATGACTCGAACAAAACGGCCGATTTAGCTGTTGTCTGCTTCTGTCTTTCACAAGCAAGACTCCGTACTACCCGCAACTACGCCTACTGTCCCGCTGCTATGATTCTGCGGTCGCTGCCACAATGAAGTATAACGGTATATGCTTGATCTACGTGGCTTTGTTTCGCCTGCTCAAATATGCGTCCTCGCCCTTCGCTAGATACTGTTCACTCGCAGCTTTGTTCGGGAGGAGCATTTTGAACGTCACAAACAAGCGGGCCAACCCATTCACAAAATCACCATCGCATACGCTACACAAATAGCAGGGTAGGGGTCGCCTACACAACGTAGCGATGTCTCGTCGAGGATTTCGGCAAGCCTCGGCGAGACTTATATTGAGCGACCGCCAACCGTAGTAGCGGCTACAAACAATAGCGGCCTATACTATGTAATATGCACTGCGGTGTTCTGCCACGGCCAGCCCCAGCGTCTAGTGAGCCAATCGGCTGTTATCACCCGCTAAGACTTCAACTACAGCGTGCGCCTGCTGTTCAAAACGTCTCGTTAGGCGTTGAGGCCCAATTTCACCCTATTTTAGTGTGTGCGTATGATACACCCATCAAAAGTTCAAACTTGGTAAAACCATATCTGGTACGAAGTATGCTATAGGCTATGTTTGGAATCGTAGTTTATGATTTTCCTGGATGGTTTAGCTCCGCCAGTCAACACCTGAAGTATTCCTTTCGTACATAACATCTGCAGTATATCTAAGGTGCCGTGATCTGGGCGGGGGGGGGGGGGGGA
>MEHQ01003059.1:369876-383869 GCA_008828725.1 Saccharina japonica
AGCCCAGCAGTATCCGGCTACGGCGCAACCGGTCATGGCGCAGCGACGCGGGCGGGGTTCAGCGCTTGCCGCTACATTGTTCTCGTTAGCCCTTAGCCCTGCGGTTACGGCGCTAACCGTACGGCCGGGACTTTGCGCTTCCCATCTCCTTATATATACATATACTTATCATAATCTCCGACTGCCCGTCGTCACACGTACGCGCGGCTGATATGCAGCCGTTAGCACTACGGCCCGCGGTACGTGCGTGCGCTGTGCGTACGCTGTCCTCGTTGTGTAATGTCCGCAAGAGTGTGCTTGTCCGTAAATCACAATGATAAAATCTAAAGAGACCTATGACAGTGTATCGCTTGGCTCCAATCAAGAGCATAAAATGTCCATAATCCAGGACAGGGCGACCGCTGGTGAATATTCCAAACGATACCCGCAGTGACGGGAAACGAACAGCATGCATACATCAATCCTTCGTCGTTTGACGTACCACTTCGGAATAATAAATGTCTATATCGCAGGGTGATCGGCAAGAGAGCCTGTAATGAAGTTCCGAATGTACGGGGCGCGGCGAGTGGCGAGTAAGTTTTATCAGCTCATAACCGGCGCTCATGCTAAGGTGGGCTCGCTGGCCGACGGCCGGCAAAGGCACGGTACGCCGCGACCGCTGCTACCATACCTAAACGGGGGTGGTCGTGTTGCGCTGATTGTGCGTCCCAGAGTCTCGCGAACGCACTGAATACGCAGTAGAGCAGTCCTCGGAGATGAAATTGCGAGAGTTCAGAATATTCTACGGAGCGGCCGGTAACGAGTGTAGCGGCTCGTACGGTCAGATAGACTCGCTTGCCAATGACCGGCGAAGACACAGCCTATTATTCCTCGTACCATTTTTGAGCGCTACCATCTCTAACATATTACACAAACCAAAATGCAGTAAAAATAAATCAAGGTAACCCCAGCCACTCACACATAAATAACTCAGTGAAACGCAGCCATCAAACAAAACAAGCGAGACCACACACCAGAAAATCAAACTCCATCGAAGCCGGTATAAAAGGGTATTCGTTCCCCGCGCGTCTTGCGCGAGCATATAATTATTATCATGGCCTCTGCTCTCCCCTTCGCTCGCTCTGGGCGAGACACCTCGTTGGTTAATGCTTTTTATACCGGCATTTCATGTTTTGTTTATACTACAAAGGTACTATCGTACCCCTCCCCCCCGCGAAGGTTTATTCCGACCCGTTACCTTCTCTGTGCTTGCCGTAAGCTCACGCACATCCCCCCTCCATTACTCTACCCATTCAAACTGTTCTACCCTGCCTGGTTCCGATCGCTACATGGACCCCGTTGCCCCCGCGGTTCATTTTACAGCTGTTTCGTGCGTTCCTATGCTACTAATAGGTTAATGCGTTGGCTACCCCCGGTCCAGTGTGTAGGGAACCTAATTTACAGGCGAAAGCGGCCGCTGGCATATGCTTTCGGACGCATGTTGGCGCGATGCCCGCCCAGCTTGCAGATCCTGCACACCAGGTACGACCCCTGGTCGAGGGGCGTCTTTCCCGTGAACACCACGGAGTCCAGGACCCTCCGCTCTTCTGCCAGCCCGAGGTCGAAGGTTAGCTCTGCGTCGACGTGCAGCTGCCTGTCGAAGTTACACCAGGTGGCCCTGCCGTCTGCATTGCGCATCAGTGGGGCAAGCACCGTTTGCATTTGCGCACATACCGCGCAGTACGGGGGGGGGGGGGGCAGCCCGGGGGCACCGCGGTGTCAGCCCAGCAGCAGTATCAAGCGGCGGCGCGGCCGGTCATGGCGCAGCAATGCGGGCGGGGTCCAGCGCTTCCCTCATGGGGCTGACCCTACAGCCGGGAGTTTGCGCCTCCCATATCAGTGTAATAAATAATCAATTGATTTTTTAATATTATTATTAGCGGTTAATAAGCTTCGACTCCGCGTCTTCCCCTTCCTTACTTCTGCCGCCCGGCAATCTCAGATCTCAGCGTGGGTAACAATGTCCGGCCGTTTTGCTCACGGCCGCGTACATTGGGTTTTCTAATATTACCTGACCCTCGCGCGTTTTCTAAGATTACCTGACCCTCGCGCGCAAGCTAGACGCCTACCCTGGCGAGGTCAGCGATACCTACTATAACCGTACGAAACCGCAAATATACCGAAACCACACATACTTATCACTCGATTTGTAGGGGCATCTTCCGTGATATTATATGGTATTGTTACGTAAGACGTCCAGCTCCCGTCGTCCCACCTCGCAAGCTCCCTCTCAAATGCCAAATTTATTACTAGTATGCTTGGCTCGGTGGCGAGGTGCGGGCGCCGGCAAACACGGGTTTTCGACGTTGGGTGGTTACCCGTGGTGCTTGACCACGAAGACCCGCTCCCTGCCTACATGCGCCGTATGTTATTGTTGCTATGATATTTATGCTCCCCCGCAATATGTATATATACGCCGTGATTTGTGCCGTGCCCCGGCTCACGCATGTATCACATTTATGGCTCGCCGCCGTTACTCTTGCCCCCACTACGTACCGCGTGCTGGCGGCATCGCTAGTCGCGATCTCGAACGCCCCTGCTTCCCCCCAAATCACTAGCCGCGATTTTTGCGCACTGCGCGCTGCGCGTCCGTCCTCGTAGTCGATTGACTCTACCGCGTTGTTTTGAATGGACGTAAGCAGACTGCGGCATCGCGAGCCGCGATTTCCAACGCCCCTGCTTCCCCTAAATCACTATATAGCCGCGATTTATTTATTGTTTGCGTATTGCGCGCTGCGCGTCCGTCCTCGTAGTCGTTCGACTCTACCGCGCAATATGAAATGGACGTGAGCCGCGTATTGCTTGCCTCCTGATCCGCGCGCATGCGAACCACGTACCCGTACACCTCGGTGTCTGGCTGTCCTCCAGCCGCGACCGCCGCGTGTGGTAATTTTCCCTACTGCGAACTGCCGTTCTGCCCGCTCATCTACTAATGAGCTAAAATTTCCGAAGTAAATATATTAGATATAGACACTATGGGACGGTATTTGTTTTTGATTTAATTTGTTTTGTTCACACCCTCAGCCGAAGCAGACGCTGCTGCGGTGTACACTAAAACGCGACAGCAGCCGTAAAAGCAGTAATAGCCTGCGGAGCAGCAACCCCTATAACGTCCGCCTCCGGCGACTTGGTCTCCTCGAACATACTTCGTACTCGAAACTAGCTTGCATCACACCTTGTACCTGTAGCTCTGATTTCGCTGCACTGCGCTATCAGACGATAATGTTGCCTGGACCATCGGCTCGCGTCCACCTACCGCGCGCGTATAGGCGAAACGCTCAAATATATTAATATACTGCTTGCTCTGCTCTCGCGTTTTGTTTTTGCGTGTGCGAGCCTACCGGCCCGCCCTCGCTTATGATGCCGTGTTGCTCTCTCTACCCGCCACTCACAGTATTCTGTGCAATAAAGTCGTGGTGATGCTTCCTGTGGCCGTATAGCTACGGCGTTAAGCTTCCCGTGTGTTTTGCTGGGTTTTCGATACCTTATCGCTTTCATATAATTTATTAATCTGATTCAATTCATTTGTCAAAGGTGCCGATTTCTATTCAGCGTTAAATGTTTCCCCCGAACGGGCTACGTACTGACAAGTGCCCAGTTCTCGTTACGCTAGTGGAAACAATGCTGTAAGTCTAGATCAACCGCCAAGTAAACACGACGGCTACGAAGACACGAGCAAAGCGACTGCGGATGGTGTCCTATCGACATACGTGCAACGTTGTATGTATTTATTATATAAGGGACGATGCGCGAGTCGCGGTCGTGTCTACAAACCTCGATACAGATAGCGGCGTATTTCTGGGCGGGTGCCCTCCGCCGAGGGTGTTTCGCTGTGTACTGATACCCGTCATTGATGCGGCAACGGCTTTGATGCTTGCTGCGGTAATGTTGGCGCTGCTCCCCCCTACCTACGCACTTTTTTCTTTGTATGAATGCCCCCGCGATGTGAGCCTGCGTTGTATCACGGAGCGGGTGCTGCTGCTGATGCGGTGAGTAGGCCATTTTATGTGTACTCACAACTGGCACCCGAATTATGTGATGAACGAATAATGTTGATTATTTGTGTTGATGTACAACACGGCCAGACTATAATAGTGGCGTGTTCGGGTACCACAGCGTATATGTACGTACGCAACGTGTGTATATACGCATCGGACAGTACATCCGCTGCGGCCGTTTCTGGCTGCTATATACTCGCATGCCTCCTTCCCAGTATCAATGAATATACGGTAGGGATTTGTGTATACGACGCGAGAGCGTGGCGATCTCAATCCGTAAGATAAAGCCCATTCGGCAGCAGCCGCCACATTGCCTTCCTATTTAGTATCCTCTATTATTAATAGGCAATTTCAGCTGAGGATGATGTTGTGGCGTCATCTGGATGATTAGTGCAGGAGAAGGGTATCGATCATCTGACCTGAACACGCAGCAGTTGTTATCATGTCAGCACCAACTCTCAATAACTGTCAGGTTGAGTAGATGCGTGTGTTGAGTAACACGGGCCAGCGAAGATCCGTACACGCTTAAGCTCGCATGCACCCTATACTCGAAACCGTCACGCACATGAACAAATATATATACTGCTGTACATATTCTCGAGTATAGTATATACATACGAAATAAAAAATAAATAATTATCTATACGTATATTAAGATGGTTGGTACTCGTACATTCGGCGTATCAACTGACCCACAAAGAGCGTACATAATTTAAAGTATGTATCATATACCAGGTATATGCATACGTATTATTAATAAAAGTGGGTACTTTCAGGTACGGGGACAAAAGCTATCATTATCACATAAAATATCAGCGTTGTGGATGGGGGAAGCCCCACTGATTCGGCGCTCCGAACCTTTGTACACCGTTGTAATGTAGTGGCGCCTGCCGAAGTTGCTGCTAGCGGCTGCAGCATGCTGGTGCTTCTGATCATGTATGGTAACGTTTGTACTTACTCGTACATATCATACCAGACATGTTATTAGTTGTAAACTAGTATCTCCAAGTTGAACTATTAATACCAATCAATGCACATACTTGACACATATTTATATATTTATATATATATATATGCATATCTATATATTTTCTACTCGTGGTTCGTTGCACAGGCAGTAGTTTCGTGAAAGCCCCCCGGAAAATATGTTTCAAAGATTGACAAAACATTCCCTGAATGCCGCAGCTTCATTTCTTGTTATCATGCACGGGATGTATATCCTGCTTGAGGACATATAAAACCCGCACGCGCAGTACGCCCGATCGAAGTATCACACACAGCTTGCCATTATTAGTTTCGATGGTCTTGTAGCTGTCGTTATGGCCGACGTCAGCCTAGCCGAGTTCATCATTTATTATAGGAGATTCCACGGCCCACGAGTGGTCGAATTATGCATAACACCGTGGGTGGTCTGAACCACAAATACGTGATATTAATATTAGTATGTACGTACACATTAATATATGTTTTCAGGTACGGCAATAAGTGAAAGCCGAATGCATCAAACCCGCCCTATGTTGTTCCGTGTCGACAAGGGGTCCGCCGAATGCTGACACAGGGATCCACGTTAAAGAATAACCGAACACGCTTTAGGGGGTAAAAGGCAGTCACGTCCAAGGTACACCGCTGGCTTGAGCTGTGGCACCACATGTGAACGTACACGACTGACTGACTAGAAAGTGTCGTTCCAAAGGCCATGCACAAGCCAGAACCGATCGTTAAGCGCGCAATGCGTTTCTGGGCTCTCGCTCCTGCTGCGTAACATATTTACCACCAGCGAGAAAATATTCGTTTCCCGATTCGGTATCCGATATATACCTGCTGTATGAATATGAACTGCGATATGCTGCAGCCAACGGGTCCAGGTATAAACAGACAATGCAGTTTTTGTACCTTGGCGGTCTTATCGTCGCAAACGCGGACATTATGCCAGAGATCAAACGACGCATCCGACTCGCATGGGCATGCTACAATCGGTTTAAGCGGGAGCTGTACGATATGGAGGATGCCCCGTTCACTCTAAAGGTGCGCATGCTAAAGGCCGAGGTGATGGAGACACTGCCGTACGGGTGTGTGACGTGGACACTTGGCCAGGAGCACTTCGCTGAGCTCCGAACGGCACACCACAAATTCCTGCTACGGTTCATTGGTTTCCAGCGCCGACAACGCACCGACCATCTCATGTCGTACGCCAAGGCTCTCAAGAACGCACAAAATGCGAGAGCGTTGAGACGACCATCCGCAAACGACGCCTCCTCTTTGCGGGGGGCGTACAGCGCACGACCAATGAGCGGCTGACCAGGCGGGTGATGTTTGGGACGATCGCCGGTGGGACGAACCCGGGGCCTGGCCGACCAGAAAAGAACTGGGCACAATGTCTAGCAGATGACCTCAGGGTTTTTCGAGCGACAGAGGGCTCCACAGAAAGCTCCCCTTTACTGCTCGGAGCAGAGACGGTACTATGGCCGAGGGCGGCTAAAAAGAGGGGGGTGTGGTATCGGGGGGTTGGCGAGGCGGCGGACCATTTCATGGCGAGGTGGCACAGGGCCGAAGCGGAGAGGAGCTGGCTACGGCATACAGCTGAGGACGCCAAGAGAGGCGACCAGGAGAGGGGGGGGGGGGGGGGGGGCGGCCGTACTGATACAGCTGTCGACGAATGCAGAAACGAAATGATAGATCGTGTGGCCAGATATCGGCTCGACTAGTCCTTGAATTCTATTATTTGTTTCCGTTGATGTGTTCACTGGGGGGGCGAGGCAGAGGTAGTACCGGCTCTTGACACGATATTTATTTTAGAGTGGGAAGYAGATGGCAGAAGGTTGACATGGTCCCCGTATCAGTTTTTTATAGCAGAGACGGGAACTTGTTGTTACCATCGCCTTGAGCTTGCCTTGAGAACTATTTTTCTCTTTTCCTCTCTCGTGTCTTCTTTCTTGCTTTTTTTGCCTTGTTTCTCCCTTTGTTTCCACCCTATGCCGGTGTCTCTCTCTTTTTTCGTGTTGCCTCGCTCGTGCAGCAGTTATCTGTTCCTCTTGGGCACGTGTGCTTTTCGTCTAGGGGCGCTTCTGGCGCTTCTGGCGCTTCTGTCTCCCTGCGTCATTTGTATTCTGTTTCATTTCAGAACTTGTTTTATTTTGTCTTTTTTGTTCTTATTTTTTGGTTCGGCTCGTGTCGCTGTGTTCTCGTACCCGATACGTCACGCATCTCACTTGCTTTACCCATTAATTTGCGTTTATTTTGTTTTTGTTTTTCTCTGTTTCACAGTCTGTGACCACAGAATTTGTATCTCTCTAGGATTGGGAATCAGGACAGGCACTGGGTGTACTGATGTGGTTGAGTAGAAAGAACGGGTTTAATGTGAAGACAACAACATTGAGGCCAGGGTACCGCGCGACGTCCATACTACCGTACATACTTCGCATAATATATCATATTCTATAAATATTAACGAGATGTCCCTATGTACATATACAAGTATATAAAATATGAAACGTGTATGATTACTAAATAGTCCGTGCGCGTGAAACGTAGACCTTACGAGTCGCAGGCAGCTGCCCTGCTACGCTTGCTGTGTACTACCAAGCAAACACCCGCCAACCAACGTTGCGCTGTATCCTATCGTGTCATACCTCGTCGTTGGCTCGTTGCTGCAGGACTCGTTTGTCGCCATGGCTAAGTTCGTCCCATTTACCGACCATGCCTGCTCTACCCTACCCTTTTAACTCAAACCTGTACTGGCTTTTGGTGCACTCAGCGGTGTCAGCTTGTTGACGCTGTGGGTTGTTCTTGTTGAATTTAGGTGGGCCGAGCTCCGTTCTCGCCCGGCGGGGACGGCGCCGTGGGCGCGGGCACAGGGCCCAGCGCCGGGACGCTGCGAGGTGTAGACGCCGTCTATGAGCGAGGCCTCATGTATAAATCCTCTGTGTTTTTCCTTTGGCTATCCTCTTCTCGCCGGAGAATTAGGCTTGGACGAAGTGATCGTCTCCGGCATACAGTCTCTGAGTAATTCGGACCAAATCTGGTTTCATATTTTTGTGCCAAAACTGGACTCAGCTGATTGGGTAACGTTCGCGCGAACAAACCTTCTTCGAAGGCGATGGTTCGGGTTTGATGACAGACTATTCTCAGGAAGTGGCCACACCAGAAAATAAATGAACTCATTGAAGCTGTCATCCATATGCAAGTCCGCCTCACAAGCGGTTCTTAGTAGGATGCGGCTCACCAATCATGCGGCTCGCCCAACACTTCACGTTTCGCTTCGCGCTTGGTGCTAGCAATGCCTGCCTGATCGGTGAAAACCCGACATGCCCCGTCCCGGCCTTGTAGGGATGCAAGGGTCTATGGTCATACGACTACGGCCATGCATGAAAATGAAGTACACCCCCCCGCGCCTACGGTACACGCCTTCCAGGTTTTTCGTGAGTACTCGTAGGGTTCAGCACTTTCTTCCAGCGTCGCCTCGCGTCTAATGGGCTTATATACCTACGATAGGCGCCCTCGGCAGTTGGTGTCCTTCGAGACACACAAAAAAATACTTCCGTGTACGAAGAAATCGAAACCTCGACATCAACGCTACGGAGTACCATCATCTTTCTCCACACACACACTTACCGATAGCGCGTGGATGTCCGTGTGTGTTCTTCACACGGACCCCTTTTAAGGGGCATAAGGGACCTCTTTTAAGGGATATAAGACCCCTTTTAAGGGATGTAAGACCCCTTTTAAGGGATGTAAGACCCCCCTTTAATGAATGCGAGACCCCTTTTGAGGGATACAAGACTCCCTTTTAAGGGATACAAGACCCCTTTAATGGGATACGAGACTCCTTTTAAGGGGTATGCGACCCCTATTAAGGAATATAAAACCCACTTCAAGGGATATAACACCCCTTTTAAGGTATAAAGGACATATTTCAAGGAATGTATTACCCCTTTTAAGGGCTATAAGACCCCTTCTAAGGTATACAAGACCTCTTTTAAGGGATAGAAGACCCCTTTTAAGGTATATGATACCCCTTCTAAGGGATATTGGACCCCTTTGAAGGGATATAAGACCCCTTTTATGTGATACAAGACCCCTTTTATGGGACATAGGACCCCTTTTAAGTAATATAAGACCCACTTCAAGGGATATAACACCCCTTTTAAGGTATAGAGGACATCTTTCAAGGAATATATTACCCCTTTTAAGGGCTATAAGACCCATTCTAAGGTACACAAGACCTCTTGTAAAGGATATAAGACCCATTTTAAGGTATATAGTACCCCTTCTAAGATATATAGGGCCCCTTTTAAGGGACATAGGACCCCTTCTAAGGGATATATGACCCTTTTAATGGGATATAAGACCCCTTTTGAGGTATAGAGGACATCTCTCAAGGAATAGATTACCCCTTTCAAGGGCTATAAGACCCCTTCTAAGGTCTTTCAAGGGATAGAAAACCCCTTTTAAGGTATATAGTACCCGTTTTAAGGGATATAGGACCCCTTTAATTGTATACAAGACCCCTTTTAAGGGATATAAGACCTTTAATAAGGGATACAAGACCCCTTTAATGGGATATAAGACCTCTTTTAAGGAGTATACAACCCCTTTTAATGGGATACTGAAGTATAAGACCCCCTTTAAAGGGACACAAGGATCGCGACCAAAAGGCAGCGACAACCTTTGGTGTTATCAACCCACCGCCTACGAGCAGCGTGGAAGTGCCTAGCAGTACGGACAGGTATCGTAGGGACCATGCTGCTTCGCGCCCGTGCCGCACTACTCCTTCAATTTCAACCATTGTAGCTACTGTAGGACGCCAACTTTTATCGTCCCCCGACCCCACGGCAGCGGGTGTTGCTTGCAATGCTCACACTTTTTTTTAATGGTCAACCCTCCCAGAAGGTTTTGGACCGTTATTTCTGTATACCTGTCGACACCCGGCACACCCAGTGTCCGTGCTGATCCCCCCACCCTGCAGCGAGTAACTGGTGAACTCTCTGTACTCAGCGTAACAGACGCATGCTACGATAGAGGTGCACCATGTTTTTTTCTGAGCTTCTCACTTAAGTAGCGTTATACTTTTCACCCAAAAAAAGATTTTGGAGGGAAAACAAAAGTGCTGCCGGATGAGAAATCTCATGACCGAAGTATGACTCTGAAACATATTTCGCCACAAAAATGAAAGTCCGACGAATTTGGGTTAAGGAGCCCGATCGGTCAGAAAACGATTCAGCCAAAAAAAGGTATACCTACCTCTACCGTAGCACACGTCGTAATCACAATAAGACTCAGCGATACTACTGTACATTGTAGTACAGTAAGAAAAGTAGGCAGAATGCCGTGCCTTGCTTTTCAGAACGTATTTGACGGGAAATTCTAGCAGTGTTTGTCGGAAAAACGTGGTTGTAGGTAGTGCGAAAGGGGCTACATTAAGCGCCCCCCCCCCCTCCTCCCCCTGCCTGCCTGGTTGGTGGAAACCCAACGTGCTCCGTTCCGGCATCGCAGGGATGCGAGCATCTATGGTCACTATGGCGATGCACGACATGCGGCTAGATAATTCTAGAGGATTCTAGATGACCTGGATGATCTAGATGGAACACCAGATTAGTAAAGCAACATGAGCTACCATTAAGTAATGGATCACCCGTCATACGTATCAGAGTTCAATAGGAACCGACGACCTGTCGGAAGTGTATGTTTTGTTTTTAATGTTTTTTTTACCATATTGCCCCCCTATAGTCATAAGACTACGGCCGTGTACGACATGAGTACCCCCCCCCCCCCGCCATTTCGCTGCCTATGCTCGAAACAAGGGCTTACTGTATTGGATAAACTCGTGCACGGGATCAGGCATCCTCACGACGGTGGGGGGCTTGCGCAGGGAGGCGGCACCAGGCAGGAGAAGATGATCAGACATACAAAAAAGTATTGCATGAATCAACTGCCACAACGAAGCATAGAAGACGTATGTATGTACGAGAAAATGCAAGTCAAGAGCGAAAACTGCCCGATGTGGGTCTTTCACTACGGCCTCCAGACACTTATTACACCGTTGGTGCACTTGACCCCTTGATCCACTGGAACCTCCTTAGGGATATCTCCCGTGTACTAGTAATATTAACCCTTATAGGACTGCAGTCCCGTTTTGGGGACAAATTACTAAGAATTAGAGTGGTTTGTCCCCAAAACGGGACTGCAGTCCTAAAAGGGTTAAGAAGCAGTGCTGGCTTTCAAGAGGTGCTCGAAATGCGAAAGCGGAGAGAGCTGTGTCGATGGTCGTTGCTGCTGATGAAATTTTGCGTTAGTTATTATCAAGTAGTAGGGGTATCCTGGGTCCTTCCTTTGTTTATCTGACGGCTACGTGTCGTTCCTTTTATTTTCCCTTCGCTCCCGTCCTTCCTTCCTTCCTTCCTTCCTTCCTCGTTTTGGCTTTTTTGGGGGAGTGTTTGTCAGCCGTCGCTGATTGGTTCTGTATGACGAAGAACGTGTGTGTTTTTGTTTGTTTTGTTTGTTTGTTTGTTTCTTTCTCTGAGCGCGAGTTATCCCCCCTTCCTCCTTTCCGCCCTTCCTTTGCCTTTTATGTTGCGTGTATACTACACTGATGGATAGATGGACGGATGCTTAGCTGGACGGTTGTAGCTGGACGGTTCGATATCTTGACGGTTGGATAGCTTGACGGTTGGATAGCTGGACGGTTGGATAGCTGGACAGTTGGATAGCTGGACGGTTGGATAGCTGGACGGTTGGATAGGTGGACGGTTGGATACCTGAACGATTGGATAGCTGGACGATTGGATATTATATGGATAGATGGATACTTAATAGATGGATAGATGGATGGACGCAAACAGTAGCAACAGGCAAATATATATTATGTGGTGGCATCCCAGGAGGTATCCGTGTCGCATGCATGCCTACATATCAGTAGGAAACCCGCTAGGATCCCCTAGGATGGCCCAGACGCCACAGACGGATGCATGCATGTACACTACCGGCCCTCTCATAAGAAAGTGCCCCACAAGAATCTCAGCCTAAACATTACGGGGGAAATAAGAAAGTCGACAGCTATTATTATACTGAACTGAGTGTTGGACACACCCCTTTCTCAAATAAGAAAGTCAACCTAAGCCCGATTTCTGGTTTCTTATGAGCGGGCCGGTACTGCTGTATGCATGGGGCAGAAACATCATCGCCGGCAAGAGCTCTGACTGGCCTCGCTCGGTAAAGTTATTACACATATAATACGAATGTACGTAGCGAGGTGTAATGGATGGGCGTTGTACAACAAGCAGGCTTTCCTTGTGGCAATTCGGGCGGCATGGCATGTCCCGCCTACACTAAATTAAATGCTACCTGGTACTTATATTTTCCACTACAGATGAGAGCAATGCGTGCTCTGGCTTGCCACGGGGCGCTATGAAATGGGGGTACCCACTGCACCCCGATAGCGTCCTACCAGGTGATATCTGATATGTAGTGCTACGTACTGCTTCCCCCGGCTACAGCTACCTACTGCTCTCCTTCGCTACAGCAGTAGTACAGGTGCTAACTACTGCTGCCTCAGGCAACAGCAGTGGCGACGAACACTGATCAGAGAGGCAGGTGTTTGCGACCTACTATCTTTATAACAGTATAATCTTCATATTCTACATGCATCAATCTGGCCCTACCGCCGTGGGGGCGGGAGGGCCTTTCATTCCCTAGTATCCCATAGGGTTGTTTGGGCCCGTAAAATTTTCACGTCCCGTGGGATGCACCGGTACATGGTACATGACGCGTGCTACGATAAAGGTATAAGGTATACCTTTTTTTGGCGGAAACGTTTTCGGAATTACCTACAGTAGTAAAGGCTCCTTACCTTAACCCAAGATCGTCATAATTTTTTTTTTGTCTCGTACCACTATTTATCATTTTGAGACTAGGCCCCCGCCTCTCCCACGTCCGACCCCGGGGCTTGGCAACTCCCCCAATCAATACCGATGAAACTCAAGAATGACGAGTAATCACGATATGGCCCAGCAATAACGATGGAACTCAAGAATAACGAGAAATCACAAAATCACGAACTACCTCGGGCCCAGCGAACGACCGCTGTCCAGTTACAAGCAACATCCCTGTCCGTTCGCGTGTTTTACCGGTCTACCAGCACCGTTCCGTGCGGTATCCACTTGGTATTCCCACAAGCGCGATCAACCAAACAATGCAAGCTGCTGCTGCAAGTGAGCCACGTACGTACTCAGCCAAATAATATGAACCATAACGCCGAATTCTCTCTATAACAACAAACTGCAGATTATCCTTATGTTGGTTCCAGATCCCGAATAATCTTTTCCTTTTAAGACTACCATTAAGACTATTAAGACTAGGCCATGGAATTAATCATCGCGTGGCACTTTTATTTCACTCCTAAATTATTTTTGCGGTGACATATAGAGCTCAAGTGAGAGAGATGCACATTATTTGACTTTTTCGTGGCACGTGTCGCGACACGTGCTGTGACATGTCGCGACATGTCACGACGTGCCGCGACACGCCGCGACACGCCACGGACGTGCCGCGACATGTCGCGACACGGGTCGCGACACGCCGCGGCATGTCGCGGCATGTCGCGACAGCCCACGGCGTGTCGCGGCGAGTGTTGCGGGGAGTGTCGCGGCGAGTGTCGCCAACCCTAACCTAACCCTAACCCTAACCCTAACCCAAAAAATAAAAAAAAATGCGTCACCGACAATATTATACCCGATAAATCCGATAAATCCTCGATCTCACAGCTGTTTTTTTTTTGTTATTATTTTTTTTCCAATATTATACCCGATGAGAAATCCCATGGCCTGAAAAAAATAAAAAAAAATGCGTCACCGACAATATTATACCCGATAAATCCGATAAATCCTCGATCTCACAGCTGTTTTTTTTTTGTTATTATTTTTTTTCCAATATTATACCCGATGAGAAATCCCATGGCCTGA
>MEHQ01003059.1:385467-410467 GCA_008828725.1 Saccharina japonica
TTTTCTTGTCCAAAATCGTTTCTTAAGCAAGGTGGGGGGGGGTAAAGAGCTCCTCAAGTGACCAGCCAACCTCGGAAAAAATTAAAAACATGGGGTGCACCTCTATTACGGAGGACCATAGTAAATAGGACCAAATAGTTTAGGTAAAAATAGGGAAATATATAGGTTTTTGTGTTTACCGTAGGCTCAATTTACTACATTAGCCCACCCCGTAATATCATACCGTACGGGGGCGACGATAAGGGCAGCACGTTTTTGTTTTTGCCTTACGAGGCAAATGCTTATTATGCCTGACTATTGGTATGCCCCTTATAAGCCCCAATATCGTCGGAGTACCATCAGTGTGTGTGTGTGTGTGTGTTTTTTTTTTTAATATACTCTTGGTGATACAGCCAGGAGTTATACAATGGGGATTTGTTCGTCGGGTCGCACTGCTGTTTTTTAAGCTTTTCTCAAAATCGTTTTTTTTTGGGTGAGTTGTCCGTTGCTTATCGCTTAAGAACTGGTCCCACGCATTTGGGGACAAACTACTTGGAATTAGTGTGGGATACCTTTTTTTTCAGTTCTGAATGGGTTAAGAGAAATAATCGGCACGGAAACCTGGTATATAGAAACACACGGTTTGATGGGAAGAGTATATATACACACGAACACCCTGGGGGGTGCGTAGACACCCCAGTCGTTGCGGAGTATGCTTACACCTCACTGCACTTGTGAATTTCCCCTTCCCTTACTGGAATGCGCCGATTTGTTGTTTTTGGCTGGGCAGGTACTCCGACTGGCCCGTGGCTTATACCTCACTGCACTCGTGAACTGCCCCTTCCCTTCCCGGAATGCGCTGATTTTTTGTTTTTGGCTGGGCAGGTGCTCCGATTGGCCCGGCACATGGTCTTTTGGGGAGATGGCCGAGTTATCGACGCCCTCTGCGGCACCAACAGATACCTGGTGCGTGACAAACAACCAGCCAACAATCGACCATTTTTTTAGGGCCAGTTATACTCCTGGTGTGCGTGATCTGGCTCGTGTGTGTTGGTGGGAGCCGTAGGATCGGCATGACGATCTATGATATAGGACAAAAAGGTCAAAAATATTTTCCTTTTTTATTTGTCATTTTTAGTTTTATTTTGATATCTAATGTTTCAGGACTTGTACCATATTCTTTTACTATAACAAGTCATCTTATCCAGACAATGGTTTTGGCTTTGACAGTATTTATTGGTGTTATGATTATTTGTGCTTCTAAACATGGTTTTCACCTGGAATTCATTTTGGTGTTCGTAATGTTTCGTGGGTTGGATGTGTACTTTACAGGTTATTGTTTGCCAGGTGTAGATCACATCTACTGTAGATGTAGATCATGATATCTCCAAAGTGTGTAATAGTTGCAGAGGTGATGCCAGAACAACAGATACCCCCCCCCCCCCCCCTCCCCCCCGCTCCGTCTCGAAAGGGATGTGTGGTCAATGGTCAAATGACTAAGGCAAGCAACAAATGAGTACGCCCCCCCCCCCCCCCCCCCCCCCCGCTCCCTGCTCCTGACCTGGTTGGTGAAAACCACGCGCTCCGTCCTGGCATTGTAGGGATGCGAGGTCTATGGTCATATGACTAACGGCCGTGCACAAAATGGGTACACCCCCCCCCCCCCTCCCTGCGTCTCCCCTGTCCCCTGTCTCCTCCCCCCCGCCCCCTGCCCCCTCCCCCCCTGCCTCCTGTCCCCGGTCCCCTATCCCCTGTCCCCTGTCCGCTGCCCCCCCTCCTTTTTTCCGTTGGCCGCTCAGATGACGAGAGCGGCGATGCGAGCCTTGATGCCCTCCTCTCCGGTCATGGCGGAATTTTCCGCGAACTTTCCGAAGCGGCTGCTGATAGAGGTGCGTGTGTGTGTAGATGGGAGGGGGGGGGGTGGCGGCGGTGGTATTCGTACCCTTTGATTTGTTGAGGGCGGAGGGCGGAGAGGTAGGGAAGGAATATAGGGAAGGTGGGTAGGGACTACGCGACGATTATTTCATCCTTGATCTGTAGAGTCTGTATGATCTGTATGTTATCTGTTGGACCTGTAGGGTGTGTACGGTCCTGGGGGCAGTGCAGGACTGAAGGAAATAGCTGGTACGTTTGTATGAGGTCTGTGGTCTGTGTGGTCTGTGTGGTCTGTGCGATCTGTGTGATATGTGCGATCTGTATGATCTGTGTGATCTGTACTATCTGTGTGATCTATATGATCTGTGTGCAGTACGTATGCATGGCATGATCTGTGTGATTTGTGTGATCTTGTGATCTGTGTGATCTGTCTGATCTGTGATCTGTGTGATCTGTGTGATTTGTATAATTTGTATGAGTTTTATATGTGTACTCGTATGGTCTGCATCATGCGTCGAACGCCTCTGTGGTAGCCACCGCTGTTGGACTGAGAAACGCGTACTCCTTCAACGATGTCTGGTATCTGCATGATTTGTGTGATCTGCATGATTTGTATGATCTGCATGATCCATGTGATTTCGACATACTGGCTGCTGTGCGCGTAGCATACAACGCCTCCTCGGAGGGGTGCAGGGGACGCGCCGTGAAAGGGTGCCTCTGTAGTAGCCCCCCCTCCCGTACGTCAGGAGCTACAGTCCTTCATGAGGTGGCGCTGAGTTGATGCGTATTCACTTGTCGCCGTGTGACTCGATGCGTATTCGCTTTGCTCTTCATGCGTTGCGTTGAGTTGGGGCGTATTCACTCGTTCATTTTATCCATGAGCGATGCGAGGATCGCATCATCATCATCATCATCATCATCATCAGCAGCAGCGGGACGCGCAGCAGCAGCAGCAGCAGCAGCAGTAGCAGCAGCGGCAGCGAGCGCCGGCGCCCTAGAGAACCTCTCAGACCCCCCCCCCCCCCCCCGCTGCTGCACCGTCCCGGCATTGTAGGGATACGAAGGTCTATGGTCATACGACTACGGTCGTGCACGGCATGAGTACACCCCCCCACACTTGTTCCGTCTCGAAAGAGATGCGTGGCCAATGGTCAAATGACTAACACCTGTGTTGCAGTGCCCACAAAAAAAACACGATTTTATCAAATCTCTTGACAAAGAGATACTGGAACCACGTCTACCACCCGCCTCCCCAAACCTGCAAACCTTTTACCGTTTCAGGAACTCACCCGCTTTGGAGAGAACCGCCCCTTGTCTCAAATCATGGACGGAGCCAGGAAGGTGAGCACGAGCTGCTACGCACGGCGGCCTCGGCAACTATTACTAGAGGGATGATCGCTTGCTTCTCCGCCACGAAGGGGAGACGCCGGGAGGGTTGTTTTTTTTGTTTTTGTTTTTGGGCCTTGTTGACTTTTTGTAGGCCTTTCTTGACTGGGAAATTCCGTGTAAGAAAAATAAAGCTTGATGGAGTGGTGCCTGCTGGAAAACTCTGCCTCCGCTGAGTGCCTATTAATACATACATATATAATATATATACATATATATTCACCAGGTGTGTAGACAGGAAGTCCAAGTTCACATGCGGTTTTCCTGATTTGGGTGCAAAGCACACCCCTTCATGCGACTCGCTGAACAACCTCGCCTTTGGCTTCGCGCTTGGTTATGCCAGCAATGTCTTGCCTCGGTCGGTGGAAATACCGACATGCTCCGTCCCGGCATTTTTGTAGGGATGCGAGGGTCTATGGTCATACGACTACGGCCATGCAGGACAACGAGTACCCCCTCTGTCCTACCCTACCTACCCTACCATACCCTGCCCTACCCTCCAACTTGCCGAACCGCCCTCTTGACCCCCCCCCCCCCCCCATTTCGCGCTTGGTGCGATGTAACAATGTCTGCCTAGTCGGTGAAAGCCCGACATGCTCCGTCCCGACATTTTAAGGATGCGAGGATTTATGTTTATATGACTACGGCCATGCATGACATATGTACCCCCGCCCCCCCCCCGCCCTCCCGATGAATGATGATATTAGTCGCAGCGCCACGTACTGGTGGCGGTGTTGACGTTTTTGCTGCGGCGGGATCTTCTGGTGCAGTCGCAGCGGTACATCGTGCTCAGCATCCCAGAGCCCTCGCCGAACCCCTTCCCCCCTGACTCGGCCTCCGCCTCCGCCACCGTCAACACCAAACCCAAAGCCAGCACCAGTGCCAACACCAACGCCAACACCAGCACCTTCACTTCAATACCCACACCCATCAACACCAACACCAACAGCACCAACAGCACCAACAGCAGGGCCAACACCAACGCAACTGCTACGGCTATCACCGAGGAAGGCGTTGATGCCACGGGGGGGCTCGCTGCCGAGGAACCTAGCCAGAGGCGAAGGCATAGCGACGGCGGAGGTAGCGGTGGTGGGGGTGGCGGTGACCTTGGAGTTGTTGGTGGTGGTGGCGGTGGGAGAGAGGGTGGTGGTGGGGGTGGCGGTGCGGTGCGGTGCCGTGCGGTCCGTTGTGGTGCGGTGCCGTGCCGTGCGGTNTATGACCATACACCCTCGCATCCCTACAATGCCGGGACGGAGCACGTTGGGTTTTCACCAACCAGGCAGACATTGCTTGCACCAAGCGCAAAGCGCCGTGAGGTATTGGGCGAGTCGTATGGAGGTTGAGCTGCATCCTGCTAAGAACCACCTGTGAGACGGACTTGCATATGGACGACAGCCTCCAATGAATTGATGTAATTTCTGGTGTGGCCACTTCCAGAGACAGCAATGGGTATCACTACGTATCTGCCTCGTGGATGCCTTACCATATACACACTACGTGATACGATCATTCCCCTTGTGCGGAGATGAGGTTATCAACCCCGCACAAATGATCTGACAAGATCGTCAGCATGGGTGACCGCCAAAACAAAACAAGAAAAAAACGGTACCCTGGTTGTCCAGCTCACGCAGTGAGAGGCGTGTTTTACAGCGTCGTTGCCAACCGACGCCAACCCAACCTATACATAAAAATTTTTGGGGGGGGGGGGGGGGTTAAGGAGTGGATGGCATTGAGTCTTGAGGTGTGGGACGTAGCTGAAACGGGGGTATGCGCGCTATCGAGTCGACAAAGGGGGGGGGTGGACGGAGAGAAAGGCGAGCGGAGCAATGCCTTTTGCGGGCGGTGGCTTATTCTCTGAACGGAGCGATGACACGGTAGGGGTGGTGCCTCGCATGATGAGATTATTGTGCCACCAGAAATTTTAATCCTATGCGCTAGTCTTAAAAAAACAAACACGGAAATACAGTGGGTAGGTACTCTATTCAAGAGCGCCCCGTGACAAGCCAAAACCAAGTGCTCTTACTATCGCTACAGACTGCTCGTATCTGTAGCGTGGGCAACATCTAGCTTTTAGTATATAGGCGGGACATGCCGATTTGACCGCTCTTAACCCCTCAAGAACTGGTCCCACGTTTTTGGGGACAAACTACTTGGAATTAGTGTGGAATACGTTTTTCAGTTCTGAATGGGTTAAATCCCGAATGCTCTTCTTAGGCCCCATATTAACGAGTATAAAATACATTCAATTTGGAAAAAATAAAATTCAAATTCGCTTTTCATTGGTCAACACACGCACCAGCACCAAATAGTAGGATCTTGGGGTATAATCTTGGGTGGTGGTGCGGGTTCTGACCAATGAAAAGCGGATTTGATTTTTTTTCCTTCCAAGATGTTTTTTTTGTTTCTTCGTTAAAACTGGCCCTAACCTTGGGCGCCCTTATGTCGGGGTACCTTCCCACTGTACCTGGTATAGTATTTACAGTAAAACATATCACACTCACGGGTAGCTGTTCACTTGAGGAGCTCGACCAGTCAAGAAAAAAAATGTCCAAAAAGGTCAACCCCTTATTACCGAGGGACTCGTAGTCAGCGGAGTGCTACAGTGTTTCAAGCAATCAGGTGGAACGAACGGCGTCCGCTTCGTTTCCAAAGGCGTCCTACCTGGCCTGCCGGTTAGGTTTTTCTTCGTTGACGCTCGGGCGTCGTGCGAAGATAACTGAGCGATGTTCGGTCACATTCGAGCGAGAGAGGAACTGCTACATAACGGGTTGCTTTTATGAGCGATAGCGAGAGAGAGAGAGAGAGAGATGGAGAAAGGAGTAGGAACTGTAAAAATGAAGCGAGGTTTTCAAGCGATCCAATTGCCCCGAACGCTGCTCTTTTTGTTCCTGTGTTCGTGTGTGTGACGTCGGAAGAGTACGTGTTCTCCCCGTGAACGGTGCGGAGGCGTGAATTGGTCGAGAGACCTTGAGATGGGTTCATCCTTTTTCAGCAGAAGTTTCCCTCCGGTATGTGGATTGATGGACGCACACGACACTCGGGGGCTAAGGTGAAGCCTCGCGAACGTTGCCGCCGCCCCTGCCCCTCCCCCGTTCCCTTCCCTCCCCCCGCCCCCTTCCCCACCCCTTGTTCCCCGTTCCATTTCAAGCAATGCCTGCAAAAACCAGACGCGCCTCGTCACGGCGTTGTAGGGATGCGAGGGTCTATGGTCATACGGCTGCGGCCTTTGCATGACATGCGACTAATGAGCACACCCCCCTGTAACCCCCCCCCGCTGCCTCCCATTCCGAGCAGAGGAGTACTTGAGAAGTCGCGACGATGGTTCGGAGACCGGAAAGCTGATGCGAAGGCTGGCGCCCTTTTTCAGGGGAAAGCTTAGCTTCCGGTAAGCCACCGCGGGTAGTAGTGGGTCCTTCTACGTATAGTACCGGTATGCGCCACAAGCCAACAGTACAGGCACTATAGCGGGCACACCGGCACTACTTCTCCGCACAACGGCCACGCTGCTTAATCTCATGCGCCGCCACAGGCACTATAGTGGGCAGGTGGCGGTACTTCTCAACCGGCAATATATAGGGACCGCTACTCTAGAATGCGAAGTGTGGCTTTATCTGTGGCACTACGACGCATAATTGACACTCGGGTGTCGCACCACATCAGGCAGGCACATCCCGACCTACAGTAGATAATTCATTTCGTCTAGATCCTATCCTCCCGTTATGAGGCGGGGCGCAGGATCGGTATGGTACAGATCATCTGCGTGGGACAGATCACGAACTACAGTAGATCGCGATCTGAATCATCTAGATCCCTACCTTGCTTTGTGATGGCGCGCATGATCCGTAATAGGGCACGTGTCTGACCCGATAAGCTTGTCGTAGATTCTGTAGATTTTACGCACGGCTCCCACCCGGCAAGATGAGCTTAGATCATACAGATCAAGAAGGTACAATGTATATTTGTACCTGGTATGTATTAGGTAGTCTATAATTCCTGAAATGTGTAGATTTCGAATTAGGAATCGATGTATTAATCTGCGGTGTTAAATGGTGTCTGCATGCATCGGGAAGAAGGGACGAAAGGGTCATGCACTGGCAAGCGTGAAAGGCAGAAGAGAGCTGGGCGGGTGGGTGGGTGGGACGGTGGGGTAGGTGGGTGGGTGGAGGTGGGGTGAAGTGGGAATGGGTGGGGTGGGTGGGGTTGTGTAGGGTGGGATGGTGGGTGGGTGAATCGGTTGGTGCGTGTGTCGATCGGTTGGTGCGTACGTACGTGTTTGGATGGGTGGGTCGGCGGTTGGGTGGGTGGGTGTGAGTGAGTGGGTGTGGGTGAGTACGTGAGTGGGTGACGTGGTTGGGTGGTTGGGTCGGTGGTTGGGTGGGTGGGTGTGAGTGGGTGTTGGGTGAGTACGTGAGTGGGTGGGTGGGTTGGTGGGTGGGTGGGTATTTGTCCCCGCTGTGTTTGCCCCATTCCTACTTTTGAGATAGGTTGTCATCCACTGGGCCATTGTACATACTATCGCTGGCAACGCGAATTACGTCTCCGCCGCCCCCCGTCTCAAATAGGGACTGCGAGCAAATGAGTCAAAGATGACTAAGATAATAATCAGTCGAAGAGACGTACCCTCCCTCCCCTCTCCGAAACCCCGACATGCCTCCGTCAGGTTATTCACGGGATGCGAGGATCGGCATGGGTTTGGTAGCCATACGTCTACGATATGGCATATGACATGAGCACACCCTCTCCTTTCCCCTCCGTCGTCTCCCCCAGCCTCTACTCTGTATATATTTGTTTTTTTTCAAGGCGATACAGGCTTCGCCCCCTCGGCGGTTGGCTCCTTGTACCCATTATGCTGCTCTACACTGGGGCTTTCGGGGTCAACCTCGTAGTTTCATTYCTCTTTTTAATCGTCACTATTATTTTTCAAGCTCAACTCGCACGAGCTTTTGCACTCAACGAGCGTACCCTTCTGAAACGCCAAGCCGGGGTCGAAGGTGTCTTCCCTTCCCCCCCCCCCGGCACATACCCCCTATAAATATTTGATATATTTATAGGTTGGGTTGGCGTCGGTTGGCAACGACGCTGTAAAACACGCCTACTCCTGCGTGAGCTAATCAACCAGGGTGCCATTTTTTTTTGTTATTTTTTTTTGGCGGTCACCAAAGCTGGCGGTCGAGTAGATCATTTGTGCGGGGTGGAGAACCTTTGCTCCGCACAAGGGGAATGGTCGTATCACGTAGTGTTAATATGGTAAGGCATCCGCGAGGCAGTTACATAGTAAAACCCATTGCTGTCTCCGGAAGTGGCCACACCAGAAATTAAATTAACTCATTGAAGCTGTCGTCCACATGCAAGTCTGCCTCAGAGGCGGTTCTTAGCAGGATGCAGCTCACCCTCCATGCGACTCGCCCAATACCTCACGGCGCTTCGCGCATGGTGCAAGCAATGTTTGCCTCGTTGGTGAAAACTCAACGTGCTCCGTCCCGGCATTGTAGGGATGCGAGGGTCTATGGTCATATGACTACGGCCGTGCACGACATGACCCCCCCCCCTCCTCTCCCCCTTCCGACCCCTCTTGTGTTTTCTGTGCGCGCTATAACTCCGCAGTCACTCCATCGATATGTTGGGGTTTGCTTGTGCGTGAGGCGTGTGTTTTGTTTCGATCTGTTTGGTCTCCTTGCTGGCCTATCTTGTCTTGTTTCGTCTTGTCTTGTCGTGGCTGACCTTGTCTTATCGTGCGTTGCCTTATCTCATGCTCTGTTATGTTAAGCTGAGTTGTCTTACCTTGTCTTGTGTTTTTCGAACAGGGAGGTTGTGCGGCGGTATCTTCTGATCTGCTCTCATTATTTACTGGTCTTGTCTCAGATGATGTTATATTGTGTTATCTTATGCCATGTTATACTTATACTGGTACTTCGTATTATATTTTGTTGTGATGTCATATGTAATCTCAATCTTGCCTCATCTTGTTTTGTCTCACCTTCGTTTAGTCTATCTTATCGCATTTTATCTTATCTTATGCCAGTTTGTATCATGTTATCATATACCATGGTATTTTGTGTTATGCCATGGAATTTTGTGTTGCCTTATCTTAATCTTATCTCATCTTGTCCTATCATACCTCATCCTATCTTATGCTGTTTTATATTTTTTGGACAGGGAGGTGGTGTGGCGTTTGGACATCGTTGATCCGCTGGCAGTGGAGCATCTGCTCAAACGTTATCGTGACATCCTCGTAGAGACCTGGAGACCAGCACGAGATGCCGAGCCCGAGTTCGACGCGTGATTGGCCTATCGGGTCGGTATCCGTCCTTCAATCGTCCAGGATGATCGGTTAAACTATGGTGGTACTTAGTCGATTGACGCACGATTGACTTATCCGTCGGTATCCATCCGTTGATGATCCAGAATCATTGTCTTAAACTCTTCGGGTAAAGTTTTGGCTGTCGCATGATTGGCCTGTGCGTTGATATCCATCCGTTGGTCATCCAGCTGATCGTCCAAATATTGACTAAGAATCTCCGGGTGAAGGGTTGGTTGCCACATGCTTATCCGTCGGTAACAATCCGTTGATTGTTCGAAATGATTGTCAGAAACTCTCCGGGTAAATTGTTGGTTGACGCGTGAGTGGTCTGTTCGTCGGTATCCATCCGTTGATCGTCCAGCTACTGACGAAAATTCTCCGCGTAATGGTTGATTGACGCATGATTGTCCTACCCGTCGGTATCTGTCCGTTGATCATCCAGTATGATTGGTTAAAACTCTCCGGGTAATTGGTTGGTTGACGTATGATTGGCCTACCCGTCGGTATCTATCCGTTGACTATACAGGATGATTGGTTGAAACGCTCAGGGTAATTGGTTGACTGATGCGCGATTGACCTATCCGCCGGTGTCCATCCGTCGATCATCCAGAATGATTGGCTAAAATTCTCCTGGTAAGTAGTCTGTAGACGCGTGATTGGCCTATGCGTCTGTATCAATCCGTTGATCGTCCCGATTGATGGCTACAACTCTCCTGGCAAATAGTTGCTCGACGCATGATTGAACTGTTCGTTGGTATGCCTCCGTTGATCGTCCAGACTGAGTAGCTAAAATTCTCCGGAAAACAGAGTTGGTTGACGCAAGACTGGCCTTGCCATCAATGCCCTTGCTTTTATCTGTAGGTCGTTCGGGTTGATTGGCTAAAACTCTTTAGACAAGAGGTCGGGTGATGCGTGATTGGTTATCGTTCGATCCGTCGATTCGATCCGTTGGTTTCGACGTGTAGGCCGTTCGGGTCGACTGGCTCCAATATCAGCACAACTGGTCGGTCGGCGTGTGATTGGTCGATCGGTCGGTCGATGGGCCCGTTGAGCTTGATATGCAGGCCGTTCGGGTTGACCACGCTGAACGTTTCCGCGAGAAAGTAAGCTTGATTCGTGATTGGTCGGTCGGTCGATGGATCTGGCGCCCATTCGGGGTGAACATCTTACAAAATCGCCGCAACAGCACGAGTAGTTGTTTGAAACGCGTGATGAGTCGGTCCGTCTGTCGGTCGGTCGATCGCGCGGTCGGTGGTCTGATCCGTCGGTCGGTCAGTCCGTTGACCCGTGCGGTCAATGACTGAACGCTCTGCATCAACAGATCCGTTGTTTGCTATCGCGCGTTGTGCTTGAGAATGCTGATGCGTGGAGGTTTCTTACTGTAGTATGGATGGGTGGGTTGGACAGCTGCACGCGCTTGATGCGTCGTGGCTTGGGTCGATTTGCAGTAGAAGCCACGGCTCTTCTCTTGTAGTGGCGCTCGAAAGGTGTCGGTGGGATTGCAAGTTTGATCGGGGTGGGCGCAGAGATCAGATGTCCTCTCCCCGGTTCATGGTGAGGTCTTTCTTTCTTACGTTTTTTCGAAAGTAGAAATGGCAGATGGCGAAGGTTCCATTTTCTCAATAACATTATCTCCCTTAGGACTGCACGCCCGTATCGGGGGACAGTTGGCTTGGAGTTAGTATCGGATAGGTGTCTCGGTAAAGTGCGGTACTACATCTGTTAACACCGATACGATACAGTCCCTAGGTTTGCCTAGGGTTATCTATATCGGAAACTCCAGAGTTGTTTAACACTGATACGATGTAGCCCCTAGGTTTACCTAGGGTTATCTATATCGGAAACTCCAAACTTGTTTTTCTGTCTGTCTGTCTGCCTATCTGTCTGTCTGTCTGTCTGTCTGGCTGTCTCTCTGTCTGACCCCGGGTCCAAAGAGGCTCCAATCCACGGTAATGTTTTATTCCAAACCTGACGCGCATACCGCGCGTATACCGCGCGCAACGAGAATCGACCGCCGACACACGTACAAGCAGTCTGGGCCAGCTTTCGGCTTCAACGTAGCCCTGCGCCTTGAGCTACGCGCCCCACTCGCAACCGGGCGAGCACACTTTGATCGCGCAAGAGTCGATACGAGCAACAAAATCGTTCGCAAAGTTCCTACAGCGCATCGCTCATAACAAAAGTAGGATCACATCGTCGAGCCACAGGTCGCCCAGCGGGAATGGTGAAAGGCGTTATTGAGGTCTTTGCCCACTGATTGCAAACGATCGTGCAAGGTCGTTTCAGGCTGGAAGCTCTTGACCCGAATGGGCGTTGCGGTATATTCTGTTGCGTTTTTGGTCAGAGTGATTTCCGACACTACAGTAAATCGAAGTACTTTAGCAAAACAACAGTAGCTCCTACGTACGTCACGAGTCACTGGTGATGTCGACACGGGTTCGCAAATTGCGCACAGGCCATGATTCGAAACAGATGAAGGCTCTAACGGTAGGTATCTTTGTCCCCCAACGGCGCTCTCAGCGTCGGTGCTCCCTGCTGGCTGTCGAGCGCACAAGCTGGCTTTGCTTTCTCTTCGACCTGCAGGCCCCTGAGCAGACAGCCCTAGGGCGCTGCGGGATATTCTGTGGCGGGTTTTGCCCACCAGGGTGGCTCACAACCCTCCTGTAATTTACTACTGTAGGGTTCATACAAACTTTATTACTGCTGTATTTCAACTTACGTACGTGCGTACTGCGTACTACTGTTGTAGGTATAGACTACTGTAGGTACTTGACAAATGTATTATTCTGTGCAAGCGACAGCGCGATCGACCGAGCGAGCGGCGGACGACCGAGCGGGCTACACGGCGGGCGATCAACGAATGCGGCGCAAGGCCGCCACGAGCGAACGAGAGCGAACGAGAGCGAACGAACGATGGGCGGTCGAGCGAACAAATTATTGACGGTAGGGCTCATAGACACAGAGATCCATACCAGGTCCTGGTTACATCACGTGTACGACCTACCTGTGTGTGTACATGGAAATCGATATTAATCGAAGCTGTGAGATCGATATATACGTTCAGGTTTGTCTCTCCCACTTCGGAGGCCAGGCTTGGCATATCCCTGGCCTCTCAGCCTACTCTCAACTCTTAATTGCCGAAGGGATTTATTTGTATCTTTTGGATAGGTCCTGCAACTGTTTTTTTTTTTTTTCGATTCTTTTCTTCGATTCATCCAAACAACCGAGTGGTGATTTGCGCACCTACCGTCATGAGCGGCCGATCATACCTCGCGTTACACCGAACGAGATGGGCACCAAATCTTCGAAACTGTAGGCGTCATTGCTCGGGAGTGGTGGTTGCGATGGCTGAGAGACGCTGATGATCTATGTCTGGACCTTTCGTCCGAAATGTGACAGCCTCACCAATTAGTGTATACTACAGTAGTGACCATGATATCTATTTTTGCTCATTAGAACAGAAGAAGTACACGATCGGAAAAATGGTGTTTATGTGGCCGTGCTTTAGAGAGAGCGGTGGTGTGTTGGGAGAGTGAGCTCCGGTGGGGGCTCACACCAGTGGCGAACTTATTTTACATTACCTCATGATAATGTATAGTGTGTCAGTACCCCATGTTCCAGTACCTTATGGTACGATATACTACGAGAAGCCTGTACTCTACATCGATTGTTTGTCCTACCGAAAATCTTACCGTCGATCACCGTAGATCTACGGACATCGGAATAACATACCAGTGCGAACAGACATGACAGTCTTGGGGATATTCAAACATAGGGTTGTAGATATACGGAAATTATTATAATCCAGGGATGGGACCGTGTCCTACCCGGGTGGTGCTGGCTCCATGAGTCCCGGCCGATCAGCAATCAGGCAGTAGGGTTGCACCCCGGCCTCGAAATTTGGAACCGGTAGCCGGACCGGATTGTGGGGGGTTCAGACGGAAGCGGAACCGGGTATCCGGCCTGCTTTCAGCCCGGGTACCCGGGTTACCATGCACTATTTTCTCCCCTTTTAGCGTTTCAGCGGGCCTGAACGGTCCGCAGGCGGCGTGGTAAGGCGGACGGTGGGAGGGAGTAACTTCATTTCGTCTATTATCTCGATGAATCATGCCAAAGAAAGAAGATGGAAGGCAGAAGGCTGCCTCTCCAAATACCCGGGGTAAATTTATTTGTTCCGGTTGTCCGATTCCGGTTCCGACGGTTCCGGGTACCCGCCACCGGGTACCCGGTTCTCCGTCAGACGGGGTGCAACCCTATCAGCAGGCAGTGAGGTTGGGGTTTCCACACCGTGCGAGGCAATATTTATCCCGGGGACCAATGTGTTGTCCCCCATGTGTTGGAGTTGAATATATACGTAGGGATTTATGACGCCATACGGGGCGGTGCTCCACGAACCCCAGTCCGTCATAAACCAGCCAGTGGGGTTCGAGGTTCCACGCGTGCGGGCCGATGGCGACCCGGGAGCTCACCGCTTTCATCCCCGGCGTGTGGTAGTTGCAGGTGAATGGAATATTTTATGATCCTGGGATGATACATTATCCTCCCCTGGTGTCGGTGGCTTCTCGGACCCAAACCAATCAGCACCCAACCAGTGGAGTTGGGATTTCAACATCGTTTGAGGTTCTAGCGACCCGGGGGATCATCTCTTTCGTCCTCCGTGTATTGGATTCGCAGATGCATAAAAAGGTTTCTGATACAGGGAAGGGACGTTATGCTCCCGGAGTGGCGGTGACTCCATGTATCCCAGCCAATCAGCACTGAACCAAACGGGTTGGGGTTTCAATACCCTGCGGGTGGTTGTCTACGCGGGGGAACGCCCCCGTTGTGTTGGAGTTGTAGATGTTTGGAAGGATTTGTTGTACGTGGATGGGGACTTATCCTACCCGCCGGGTGGTGCTGGCTCCACCAACGCTCGCCAATCAGGAATCATCCAATAAGCTTGAATTTTCTACACCGTGTCAAGCGGTATTATCCCGGGAGGTCGTCGCTTTCTTTCGGGGTTTGCTGGAGTCGTAGATGTATGGAATAATTTATGATCCGAAGGTGGAATACTGTCATGGTGGCTCTGCTTCATGCTGGCTCTACGTCTACCATATTCTCCGTTTCATACCAACTCTCTAGGAGGACCCAGCAACCTCTGGCAGGGATTTAGGCAAATTGGTAGAATTCAAAGCGGCCACTAGGATGCCCGGTTAGTATTTCAAATTGCAAGCCAGCATACTTGCTGGCTTTTTGTGGATGTCTCGGGGAACGTCGGGATTATAGAATGCTGTTGCTCGCTTGTTGCTACTCTTTACTGCTGCTAACGGCTGCTGCTGCGACGATTCCTGACTATCTGTAACCGCGCCGTATTGCGCAATGTCAATATGCCTAAATATTATCGGCAGTGCTCAACACTCAGCGGACAGAACTCGCCGGGCAGAAGACCCGATGTTTCACTGGTTGTGGCACCCGGCCTCTTTGCCCATTATGCAAGGCGGGGCTGAAGGGGTTCGGATTGCGCTACCATGGCGACAGACAGACTGACAGACTAGCAGACTGACGGGCTGACAGACAGGCAGACTGACAGGCCAGACAGACAGACATACAGACATACATACAGACAGACAGACATACAGACATACAGACAGACAGACAGACAGACAGACAGACAGACAGACAGACAGACAGACAGACAGACAGACAGACAGACAGACAGACAGACAGACAGACAGACAGACAGACAGACAGACAGACAGACAGACAGACAGACAGACAGACAGACAGACAGACAGACAGACAGACAGACAGACAGACAGACAGACAGACAGACAGACAGACAGACAGACAGACAGACAGACAGACAGACAGACAGACATACAGACAGACAGACAGACAGACAGACAGACAGACAGACAGACAGACAGACTACCTGCCTGTTACTAATAGTGAGCCTTGGCAGGTCGGTGAACACGGCGCAAGAGCGAGCGACGCAGGGGACAGGCGCACCTTAGCTGAGCGCGTCGCTTTTTCGCGGGAAATGGCGGCTTTTCCGGCAACAGCGTCCACGGAGCAAGATAGGGAAGACAGGGATCGCAGGAGACTGGCGCGGCACGCACTCGCTCGGCAACCACAAGCGCAAGCAGGGCGCCGTGCGGGGTATTTGAGAACGAGCATGCATGTGGTGGACTATCGACGTTCGTTGTCTTCGCTTGGCCGGCTGACCGCAACGTTCCCTGTAGAAAACACCCACGGGGGACACGGTGGACCGTCGTCGACAAGGTAGGAGGTCGGTTGGATGTGAGCATTATAGGCGGGGGGCTAAGTCGCCTTAAGTCGGAAAACCTTTGGCCCCGCGAACACACCGCCGATAATCGGCCTGTGATATCACCGTACGCCACCGAGTGGCGTGGGGTGCCATCAACATAACCTATAGATGCTGGTGGTGGTAACTTTCAACGTTGTTGGATTGAGGCGCGTGCTGCTTGCCTTCTAGGGCTAACACCTTGCTTTTTCTGAAGCTCCTTGCTTAAGGAACTCTCTACAGCGCATCCAACAGCTTCTCATCCAAAAAGGTCGACTTGGTGAGAAACAATATTCGAGCATAACGACCCGATGAGTAATTGCTTGGCTTACGGTAGGTATACAGCGATAAGGGGCATGCCTTATTGGGAAGTTCCTATGGCTTACATTAATATATGTGTAACACGATAAGGGGCATGCCTTATTAGGCAGTTCTTATGGATTACGGTAGGAATACAACGATAAGGGGCGGCGTTCAGCTAAGGAATCCCCCCCCTGAGCCAGAAAATAGTTCGCCAAATAATTGTGCTACCCCTATCACGCATCTTCAGGTGGAGGCCGTACAGTAGTTCACAAAATGTATTGCACAACTGTCAGCACCAACTGATCACAACGAATGCCCCCCCCCCCCACATATCAATGTATCTTACTCTAACATGGTTACATCGTGAGCTGTACTGCACTGTTGCCCTCATGGGCGCAACTAAGCTGGTACGACTGCCGGAATGTGTCAATGGGCGCAGGGTCGTCTATGGACTGAGCTCGCCGCGCCCACCATACCGGACGGCACAGGACTACCGACGATTCAGACTGCGAATCAACTGACTGACGTCGTGGTGAGTATGCGGATTGCATTGCAAACCGATAGACGACCGGAACAGGTTCATAGCGCACATAACTCCCCCGCGTACGCCTTCTCTCGTCGAGGCCATTTCTACATGGTTCAAGCAGTGAGACCCTGTTCCCCAGGAGAGATTCGGCACCCATTGTTACACCTGCAGCGTTCTACTGTACGAAAAAAAAACAAACTGCTGCATCGGTTCTGACGTTTCACGACCAACCTACGACCAACAACTGCTGCTGCACGTTTACTTGCGTCATCTCGCGCACTGAACCATACACAATACGCCAGGCAAAGTCCACCACGCTACAGAGACTGTAAATGCACTTATCGCATCCCCTCGTCAACGGCAACCCCCCACACCCTCCTCTTCCCACCCCGTCATCCGTAACGTGGAGCTGGTAGTCGTTGTTCTTGCTCCTCCTCCAGGGGAACCTGTTCATCCATTCCCTTTTGTAGGGACCCGATTTTGCCAGAACACATATTTCGTCTATGGTTACCTGCTGTGTACAGGTTTGGTGTGGAGTACAGAAATGCGAGAAGGGTGAGGAGGAGGAGGAGGTTAGGCAAGGGGTCTCCTACTCTCAATTTGTGTTCCACCGATAATAAATTCGAGCCATGGAACAGCTGTAGTTTCTACACACACACTCCATGAAGCACTGCAGGAAATGCTCAAGCTCTGTATATCGTGGCATCGATATCAGGCACATCGGGCTGTAAGTTTTATTGTGTTGGTACCTCAAGTGTGGCCAAGGCTCTCCAATTGAACACTACAGTAGTGCTCGCTATATTTTCATGTGTTTGCCGCTGTAGGAACGAAGACGCCTGCCACCACCAACACACGTACACAGCACCATCCTCGATGTGTGCTGAATGGTGGTTATGACACGTAAACACAGAACATAAACTCACCACTTAACGTTCTCGAACAGACGGAGCATCATGTTGTTTAAACCAAACTATATACTGTACTAGAGGTACAGTACCACTAGTACTCTCTCTGCCATCGAATATATATATCAAATAAACCAAACCTGCAACTCATGACTGACTCACCACGCACGCCCTGTCGCTGAGTGTCATCTCAACTTCATTGAAGTGCTCCCTCACCCTCTCGACGTCCTTCTCAAGTCGACTGCGGAACTGGACCCACCCCCAAACCCTCCTCCTCCTGTTCTCGTGTGTCGGCAAGTCTCCCTCCCTTCCTTCCTCCAGCAGCTCCCGTCGGGCCCGAATCACGCGCATGAGGCTACCTTTGTCGGCAGCAACCAATACCGACATGCGGATGCCTTCAGAGGTCTCGTGGCTCGATACATCCCACGGGTTGGTAGCATATTCCGCGAATGTGATATCCCCGTGTTTGGTGCCCCATAGAGCGGACATATCGGTCGGTGCTACCAAGGGCTCAGCAATGAGCGTGTCGTCCACAGGGAGCACGCGCTTAGGGCTCCACACTGAGGGCTTCTCTTCGTCGGTAGATGGGGTGGGCGGCGGCGGCGTCGTCGATGGCGTTTGCTGGGGCTCGGCTCCGCGTTTGTCACTTCCATCGTTGTGGGTGTAGTCGTGGTCGTTGTCCGTACCCTCGCCGCCGTGGTTGCTGTCGCCTTCAAATCTGGTACCGCTGTCGGTGCTGGTGCTGGTGCTGGCGTCACCGAAGCCGTCGGTGCTGGCGGTAGCGTGCGTGTCACCTTCGTCGCCTCCGCCCGAGGTGGTGGTAGTGGCTGTATCAGCAGGGCTGAGCGTCGGAGAGGGGCAATACTCCTGTCCATCCAGAGTGCCGAGGCAAGGAGTCGCGGCACAGACGTCACTCTCAACCTCGTTGTCTACGTCTTCGGAGGTAGAAGCAGGGGAACTGGAGAGGGGAGTCGAGGGGGACGATGTCGAGGAAGAGGGGATTGGGCGGAGGAAAAGGAAGAGGGGGAGGGAGAGGAAAAGGTGGAAGAGGGAACCCCAGACTTGGCGTTGAGCTTGTCGTGGGTATCCGCCAGCGAGTCTTTGAACAGAGAGCTCAGCTCGACATCCTTGTGTTGTTGGTTGTCCTGTATGTTCAGGCAATGCGCGTGCGATGTGTTCAGCAGAAGCGACGTGCGATGTGGGCAAACGGGAGGGGGCGTTCAGAGCGAAAGGGTTCAGCAGTACCTTCAACAGTTGGCCTCAA
Organism: Saccharina japonica; assembly: GCA_008828725.1. Taxonomy (NCBI): domain Eukaryota; class Phaeophyceae; order Laminariales; family Laminariaceae; genus Saccharina; species Saccharina japonica. The sequence continues at coordinate 404,290 of MEHQ01003059.1, forward strand.
TACCGGTTTTGTTTCGGTCGTTGTACTACCATGCAGGATTCAAGCTTACACGAGGTAAGCTTAGACTACCGAGGTATTGTATATTGTTTAGCAGTGACGCGTGCTACGATGAAGGTATACCTTATTTTGGCTATTTTTGTTTCTGAATGGCGGGGCTCCTGAACCAAAAATCGTCGGAATTTGTCCTTTCTTGTGATTCATTATGCTTATTTTACACTTGGACCATGGAATTGGTCATCAGGTACATAGCACTTTGATTTTCCTCCAAAATCAGTTTTTGGGTGAGGTATAGAGCTTTACAAGTGACCACCCTTATAAGGCAAAAACATGGTGCACCTGCATGCAGGCTACCGTAGCATGCGTCCAATAGGATGTTGACACGACAAGTAGTGTATTGGTACGAAAAATATGTCGATAGACCCGAGAGACACTCGCAACTTTGGACAGTTGTATGAAGGACCCTCTGCGAGTTCAACACCGACGTGGCCGACGTGATGGCAACTAACTGTGCCACGCCACACACGAAACAAGAGCTCGAACGTTGGACCATTGACACTTAAATACCACAATTTTGGTGGAGTGCCAGTTCTAGACTACTGCGCTGTCCTGGCCGTAACTTGGAAAAACATGACTCTAATAATTTAGTGCAGTAGACAGTTCCTGCGGCCTCATTGGATCGAAGGCATTAACGGCAGTTCGTAGTGAATGGCCGGGATGCAGATTCGATATTAGTATATCAGACGAGAGCCGCAACATATTGTTCTTGTGCCAGGAGTACGTGCTAGAAAGTTACCGCTGTAGATCACCGCGTTCTTGCAGGGAGTACGTATACCTCACTAGAATTGGTGGCCACAAACATCTCTTGGTGCACTCGTTCATCAACACCAATATAGTTTCGGTAGTATTTCATAATATCGTTTCGAGAAGTTGGCTGCAACATACCGTTGCTGCGAAGAAAGCAATAGCACCGGGAACCGTAACTGCACTACATTGACTGATTCCGCGACAGTGGAATATATTTAGTTTACCCGCAACAACCTGTTGGAAGAACATCGTGCTCGTGGCGGTGTCTTGCCAACTTCTATTTCCGGAGCAATATAACACATGTGTCTATTGTCTATCACTCCATACTAAAAGGCGACGGTAGACGCTATGCTTCGTACTAAGCTACAGACACATGCTACGATAGAGGTGCACCATGTTTTTTTTCTGATCTTCTCACTTAAGGAGCGTCATACCTCACCGAAAAAATAATTTCGGAGGAAAATAAAAGTGCTGCCGGATGATAAATATCCTGACCGAAGTATGCCTCTGAAACATTATTCGTCACGAAAATGAAAGTCGAACGAATTTGGGTTAAAGAGCCCGATCGTTCAGAAAACGATTCAGCCAAAATAAGGTATACCTTCTCTACCGTAGCACGCGTCTACACATACACCCATTGATAGGGCCAATACACACATACATACGTTTTGTTCCAGGGAGTGAATCCATGCTGGAGGGCTGGATGTGATTTATCTTCAGAGTTTCATTCGTCGCGAAAAGCATCCCAACTCTGGCATATACCAGGAATTACTGTGAGTACGATGCACATTTAGTAATCTTCACGGACCTGTCACAGCAACACTGTACTTAACTCATGATGCGCAATACGAAGCCAACTCCAAGTGCATACAGGCTCCACTCGGTCGAGTCAACTAACGTTAACAATTCAGATACACCTCGTGCTGTACATGACCGCACAACACAACAAAACCCCATGCAGTATCATCGCGATGGTGAGCACTGCCTCGGTTCCTCTAAATCGCAGCTCAAATCACCCAAACCTCTGGCACGTATACTCACAAGGTCGTCCGTGCCGTCCATCCTCGAGACCGTGATTCCGTTGGCGTGGTACCGGACGACGTTGTCTCGACCGGACGTGAACACCGCGTTGTCATCCAGCACCTGGACAATGCCCCCCTCGTCCGCCTGCACGCGGTCACCAGGCACATAATCAAGATATAAAATATGTGTTTCTGTTTGGTTTGTCACACGTACCGTAGTGGGGGAGGAGGGAGAGGAGCCTACTTCGTGACCCCATATCTGAGGCACGGCTAGGAAGGAGAGAGGAAGGAAGGGCGAAGATAATAAATGGGATGGAAAACAAAAAAACAAAACAAAAAAACAAAAATAGATATTTTGTTTCTACAGTAGTGACCGACAACACAGCTGGACCCAACCTCCCGTCAACAAAACCTAAGGGCGATGCCTTACTGTAGGTTAACTGTGGGGTGGTGTGTTCGATATCTGTTATGTGCTCTGTTCACTGTTGAGTACCACAGCGTATATAGCGGGAAGGCAGCTTTCCAAGCAACCCGCTACTATTAATAATAGCAATACGTACCACCACAGCAAACAATATTAAAACAATCATATTGTATTTATGCCTCTTCTGTCACTAGGGCTATAACCTTCACCGACCATGGAGCAAGGACATATAGAGTGATTCAATGCAACCTTAGTTTGCAGGGGAAGGGAAACCATACGTCGAAGTATTTACTACTACTACTGCTGTGTTGTGAATCTAAGCGGGCATGATGCCGACATAGGACTCACAAGTCTGCCATCAAGCAGCGCCGGAGCCGAACCAGCAGCCTCGAACCTCACAGTTCCAGATATCTTAAACAGAGGCTCCACTGCAGTCTGCCGTTGGTAAATCATCCATGGAGGTGGGAGGGGTGGGTGTTCCACGCGATATTAATCTACTGCACCATCTACACACGATACAAACTACGTACGTACCTGGTATACGTTTCACGGTCTGTTCCCGTACTACTACGTATCTAATAGTAGTGTAACATCCAACATTTGCCCCGTGGTGTGTGTTTTCACTTGAAAACCGCTCGTTCCACCCATTGACATCGAGCAAATCTACTACTGTATACTGTACTACATCCGTGGTGCTTACAAGTTCTGTGGTCACAGAATGTGACACAGGTACAGTGACGAGACTACAGTACTACCCCAGACAATGATACGCTACAGGCAATGTAATGGTAACTTTGTACCGTAGACGACAAATGGAACACACAACCCAGCCACAGCCAACCAGACAAGTGACAATGAGAAAACGAGAGAACGAACCACAAGAGTAGTACTGCTTGTACTGTAAGCACGATCATAAATTTAAGGCAGAAACCAAGAAAGAGAGTTGGTTCAGCTCCCAAGGAGGAAATAAAGAGATTTCAAAGGAAAATATATAAAAAAGAAAGAACGAAAGGAAAGGGAAGGAAACAAACAATACCCGTGGGGATACTCATATAATAGGACGTACAGCAGTTGTTTCATCTGCTTACTTTCCAAGCCTATTCTACAGTTCAGAATAATACGGGAGACCATAGTGAATAGGACCAACACAACGCTTATATATTTACCTATTTGGACAAACTTCGTATACGAAGTATGGTCCTATTTACCGTGATCCTCATTACAAATACTACACTACAGCACCACAGGGGCGAGCAGGGGTTTGAGATATTTCCTGGACGTATTTCATAATTAGTAGAGTAAGATCAACAGCCTAGACTACTCGTACTGTATTGTACAGTACTTGGTACTACAGCGAGGGCTGGGCACTGGCTGCCTCACTCAGTAGCGATTGTACTGTCTGTCGTCGAAACCAATCGGTATACGAGTCGCCTTTACCGCAATTCTGAATTATTATATAGGATACAGTATAGAAATCGGGGACTTGGTTGTGGTCCGCGTGTGGTTCCAGTGCTATGATACCGAATATTTAGAAAAACGCCGAAAACACTACTTTAGACCCTAACCCTAACCCTAACCCTAACCCTAACCCTAACCCCAACCCCGTCCCCGCCCCGACCCTTATGAGCTTTGTCTCGAAAAAATCAGGCGTTTTTTTTTGTTTTGAAAAATTGGTCGACCACACTAAAAGGTATATAATAAAATATTCCCCGATTTCCATACTTTATCCTAGATAACAATTCAGTGGTGCGGTAAAGGCTACTGCGGTATACTGGATTGCAGCAGTATACATACTGCCTCTCCTCTATCCTCTCTCCTTCCGAACCGCACTTGGTGGGGTTCAGTACAATATGGCGTGTTTATTGGACGTACGCAAGAAATAACCTACTGGCGAACATACTGGCCGGGCCGATCAGTAGATTACTACAGTACTGCCAGTACATGCTGTGGCAGTGCCCAGCCATAACTACAGTACTGCATACGTAAGCAGCCGTTTGCTGTTCGCAGTCACGGCACGTCCACGTATTTTGACACGACGCCTTACCTCATCCCGCTTGATGTTGATGGCCGGCGCGCGGAAGGTGAGCGTGGCCCCCGGGTGCACGGTGAAGTGCAGATTGATGCTGTCGATGGTCTTGTCCGAGAAAAGCACCATGTCTTCGTGCACGTCTAGGAACTGCAGAGCGCACGAGGAGAGAAGAGAAGAGAAGAGCAGGAAACGGCAGGACAGGTTTACATCGCACCTGGTGCCCTCCTGCTGCTATAATATGATATTGCATCTCGAAAGTTGCATAATCCAGTTGAATCCATGATCATTAGATGGAAAAACGAGAAAGACGGCGGAAATGGAATGGGAATATGTGCCCCAATAGTGAGATGCGGGATGGGAGAAGCTGTGCCCCAACGTCGGGATGGGACGGGATTATCTGAGCAGCAATTGGGATGGGAATAGTCGGGACTGGGCAGACTGCGGAATGGGAAACAGTCGGGAATGGGGACACGGCACCCTACCGCGGGAAGATAGGGCTCGGGAACATAAAGTAAGGACGGTACCGGTCGGGAAATCGCGGTCGGGAACGAAATATCACGTGGTTCCCCGTTCTCGTACCATACCGTTCCCGTCCCAACCACATTTTTCCGTCCCGACTTTCACCGCGCGTACCCTTAAAAAAAATAGCAGCAAAAACATGGCAGCGGAACCTAATCTCAACAAGAAAACCCAAGCTTTCAAAAAGATGGCCAGGCATTAAAACAAACGGGGAATTTTACGTGGTGTCCCCGTGTCCCCGGGTGTTGCCGCCAAGGTACGTCCATCAAGGCATTTGCCTCGACCCCGCCCGTCAAGGGGTAAACGTGCCATCTCCCGACATCTTTGGTGTGCAGTACGTAAATGCTGGACCACGAAAAACAACAGAAACAAGAAGAGCAACACTGCATGCAGTCCCAGGCAGTCCCAACAAATTCGTACCAGGGTAGGCAACAGCGGCCGTGTGTGCCTGCCGGGTGCTGTCTGGTGCATGCCGTTACGATCAATCGAATGAACCACCAGCTCACCGTGGTCGTGTCGTACACAATAGGCGTAGGGACCTCCATCGAGACGCGTGCTACGGTAGAGGTATCACCTTTTGTCTGAATCGTTTTCTGAACGATCGGGCTCCTTAACCCAAATTCGTCGGATTTTCATTTTTGTAACGGACACATGTTTCAGAGCATACTTCGGTCAGGATATTCCTCATCCGGCAGCACTTTTTATTTTCCTCCGAATATTATTTTTGTTGAGGTGTGACGATCCTTGAGTGAGAAGCCCAGAAAAAACATTGTGCCCCTCTATCGTAGCATGTGTCATGGGCTGAGGAATTATATATTAGCAGCATCCCCTTCCTTGCTAGAGGAGGGACCGGTGCCCTTGGCGCCGCACCCCTCCATGCCTGGGGTATCATCATCACACGGGCCCGTCTTCGCCTCGGCACCAGAGGCGCTATTCAGGGCGGCGAGCATGACCCCTGCGGAGAGGGCAGCCTTGGCGAAATGCTTCATCTTCGATATCTTGAGAGGATAGATGCAGGGTGCCTCTCGCTTTGGCAGGACAGGGGAGGGGAGATAGGCAAGTGTCCTAGCACGGCGCGGGCTATGACGGCGCGCGCTGGTGTGTGGACAATGGACAGGGGGAGAGGGCTATGCACGTGTAGCAATAGAAGCAGGGGCACACGACCGATGGGGCAGCATTTTGATTGGGTGTATCGGTAAAGAGGTGACGTCATACATCAGGCATCGCGTCAAGAGCTCTCTCATTTCAGAAACAGAAATTTACCAAAACAATTTATAGACTCTTGAAGCTGTACCTACAGGACAGCACCTATCAAAACAATTTCTTGAAGAAACGGATGCTTGTCTACGTACCGATACGAGCGAGCGAGCGAGAGAGTGT
>MEHQ01003059.1:420467-458854 GCA_008828725.1 Saccharina japonica
AGATTCGATAATAATGTATCGAAGGAGCCGCCGTATAGTGGTGCTGTGCCAGGAGTACGCGTTGAAGAGTTACCGCTGTAAACCACTGCGTTCTTGCAGGGAGTACAGTACGTATACCCCACTAGAGTTGGTGACCACAAACATCTCTTGGTGCGCTCGTTCATCAGCACCAATTTATTTTCGGTGGTATTTTTAAATACCCTTTCGAGAAATTGGCTGCAACAGACCGTTGCTGCAAAGAGAGTAATAGCAGCACGAGCCGTGACTGCAGAAGACTGATTCCGCGACAGTGGGTTATACGAGTTTACCCGCAACAACCCGTTGAAGGGACATCGTCTTCGAGGCGGTGTCCTACCAACGTCTATTTCCGGAGCAAGAACACATGTGTCTATTGTCTATCACTACATACTAAAGGGCGACGGCAGACACTATACTTCGTACTAATCTACACCAGACATCCATTGATAGGACCAATATACACATACATACCTTGTCTATCAGGGAGTGAACCCGTGCCGGATGGCTGGATTGTACCGATTTTCAGATTTTGGTTTGTCGCAGTAAACAGCTTCTGCAAGTTCCAGGTACTACAGTACTATAACTATGGTGTACATTCAGTACTGTAGTACTCTTCACAGACCTGTCGGAGCAACACTGTACTTGATCCATATTACGCAATAAGCGGCCAAGTCCAAGTGCATACAGGCTTCTCTCGGCCGAGTTGACTAACGGTAAACAGAAAAGGTACTCCTCGTGATGTACATGACAACACAACACGAGTCACCCCACGCAGTATTATCGCGATGGTGAGCACTTCCTGGGTTGCTCTATATCACATCTTCCATCAACCAGAGCTCTGGCACGCATACTCACAAGGTCGTCCATGTCGTCCATCCTCGAGACCGTGATCCCGTTGTCATGGTACCGGACGACGTTGTCTCGACCGGACGTGAACACCGCGTTGTCATCCAGCACCTGGACAATGCCCCCTTCGTCCACCTGCACGCGGCCATCAGGCACATAATCAATATCTAAATATTAAGTAAATTTGTTTGGGTTATCATATTCACGTGTATATGTATTATTGTTTTAGCGACCGACAACAAAGCTGGACTCTCCCCCCGTCAGCAAAGCTAAGACCGATGTCGTACTGTTCTGGGGGTACTGTAGGTGAACTGTGGGGTGGTGGTTCGGATGGTTCTTGTATGCTATGGGCACGGTTCAGTACCACAGCGTAAACATATAGGGGTGAGTAGTAGCAACACGTACGTACCGCCATAGAAAAAAACATAGTGTACTCATGCTTTTTCTGTCACCAGGGCTATAGTCTACACAGACCAGGGGCATGGGCATATAGAGTGATTCAGATCAACCTTACTTCGCTGGTGAAGGGAAAACATAATTCGAAGTACAGACTTCTGTGTTGTGAATCTAAGCGGGCATGATGCCGACATGGGACTCACAAGTCTGCCATCAAGCAGCACCGGAGCCGAACCAACAGCCTCGAACCTCAGAGCTCCTGATAGCTCGAACAGAGGCTCCACTGAAGCCTTCCGTTGGTAAAGCATCCATGGGGGGGGGGGGGTGGGTGGTACGCGTTGAATATATCTACTGCACCATCTGCACAAGACAATTACCACGTACGAAAATATGTTATCCTATTGCTGTAGATCAAAATGTTAGTACGAGTAGTGCACAGTCAGTAGCATCCAATCTATGACCCGTGACACCTCTCTGTATGTTCTTCACTCGAAACCCGTAAGTTCTTCTTTCTGCCCATCATATAATACGACGTGCCACTACTTATTCTATTTACCCTTGCAAGACAATACTACAGTACAGTGCAGTTATTACGGGGGACCGTACGCAGCAAGTAGAACCTACGCCACGCACTATTATCCCATATATTTACCTATTTTCACTAACAAGATATCGTCCTATGTATAGTGGTCCCCACTAATAGCACTACACTACAGCACCACAGGGGCGATCAGGCATTTACTGTACGTAGGACATTTCCTCGACGTCTTTCATCTGAATGATCCGTATAGTCATAGCAATAGTACTCTAGACTACTGTAGTTAATACTGCAGGACCGAATATCTAAACAGCCGTTCGTTATTAGCGGTCACGGCATGTCCGAGTCTTTTGACACGACGCCTTACCTCATCCCGCTTGATGTTAATGGTCGGCGCGCGGAAGGTGAGCGTGACTCCCGTGTGTACGGCGAAGTGCAGATTGATGATGTCGATGGTCTCGTCCGAGAAAAGCACCAGGTCCTGGCGCACGTCTACGAACTGCAGAGCGCACAAGGAGACGAGAGGAGAGCAGCGTATGGCAGGGCAGGTTTACATCGCACCTGGTGACCTTCTGCTGCTATTTATTATATAGAGTGCTTTCATTTGTGGGCCTACAGTGCAGTGCATCTATGGGTCCGCCAACAACAAGCCCTCAGTCAGAGCACGTCATACAACCACGATGTCAGCCCACCCTTGAATAACCTGGGGCCCGAGGCTATGGTATACCTCGTATGATTTGGTGTAGCGCTTGCCGCTAAGCATGATTTTCGTAGCTCCTCCGAAAAATCTAGCCTTGTTTGTTATACACAGCAGTTATACAGCAGTTATACAGCAGTTATACAGCAGTAGTCACAGTAGCAGCACTGCTGTAGAACCATAGAGCGCAACCATTATCAAAATAGGCAATCTAGCCCGGACGCACAATCCTGTTTCTTGTTGGGTCCTGTGTACAGTTCTGTAAATGTGGGACCACCAGGGACAATAGGAACAGGAATAGCAACACTGCTGCAGTCCCAACCAAATAGGCAACGGCGGCCGTGTGTGCCTGCCGGGTGCTGGCTGGTGCATGCCATTACGATCAATCGAACGAACCACCAACTCACCGTCTTCGTGTCGTACACAATAGGCTTATGGACCTCAAAGGTCCGTGGAATTTCACTAGCATCACCCCCTTCCTTGCTAGAGGAGGGAGCGATGGCCTTGTCGCCGCATCCCTCCATGCCTGGGGCATCATCATCACACGGGCCCGTCTGCGCCTCGGCACCAGAGGCGCTATTCAGGGCGGCGAGCATGACCCCTGCGGAGAGGGCAGCCTTGGCGACATTCTTCATCTTCGATATCTGCAGAGGATAGATGCAGGGTGCCTCTCGCTTTGGCAGGCGGGAGAGCGGTGAAAGGGGCGTGTCCTAGAAAGGCGCGGGCTATGGCGGCGCGCCTCTTTACGGCGAGGCTGATTTGGCGGTAAGTAATACAAAAGAAAATGGCCCCACACGGTCATTACTGTAGGCCCCCTGCCCCCTATATAAAAAAGCCATACATTTATATAAGAAACTCCTGCATTTTTGTTTTTGCTCTCCTTTAGGCCCTGACCCATTTGGTGTTTTTGTTTTTTTTTCGTGCCCACTTTTCCGGAATGGCACGAGTCCAAACAAGCCAACTATGGCACCAGGGTTTGGCCCTTTTCCCACAGTTTTGGCGTAGGTTTTGGTAGCCATAAGCCACCTTTTTGAGGACCGTTCACGTTTTTTTGGTCGGTTTTGCGCAAAAGAGCGAATTATGGCACCAGGGTTTGGCCATTTTTCCAGAGTGTGATTTCTTCGTGTTTTAGGGTGTATTTAAACACACAAGCGGGGAGTGCGAACATTAACCAACTGCTGAAATGCTGAATCGTATGTATACAAGTCAATCACTTTAATGCTGTTTAAGTATTCAGCGAAGTTCCCGATGCCGACTGGGCATCTAGCCCGGGCTTTCAACGAACCCAGCGCCAAAAATAGGGGTGGCATAGGCTGCCTATGGCATATTTTCTCTTGTTTTGCCACCCCTTGTGCCCACAATCGTAATGGCACGTGCCCACTCCAGCTTATGGCTTTGCTTATGGTACATAGAGCCAACTATGTCAATCGCTATGCCCACCAAATGGGTCAGGGCCTACTCTCCTTGGGCCTTGGGCAGCTCCTGCCAAACGATAACGACCATATAGTCCTTATCTTTGGCTCCCGCCTTCCATATTTCCACGTTCGAGCTTGCGCTGTGGCCCTGTGACCTGCTGCGACGCTACGACCATAGCGATGACATCTTGGATAGCGAACAGGTCCGAGCACGCTCATGTGCGTGAGTAGTTCGATCCGTTCATCAACATCTCCGCTTGCCAAGTGGGCCGAAGCGCTACACAGACAGCAGGAATATATAATGTGTAAAACATATCGAAAATAGAAAAAAGTAAACAAGAAAAATGTTTTCCACATTTATGTACGAGTATGTGCCTGTTCATCCTGGCGGGGATGTGCCATAAACGTCCCCTATTTTTCCGCAGTTAAGACATCACTTAATGTACGTGTAGCAACAGAAGCAGGGGCACACGACGATGGGGCTGCATTGGGTGTATCGGTAAAGAGGTGACAGCATACATAATTTTGATTCAGGCATCGCGTCAAGAGCTCTCTCCTTTCTAAAACAGAACTTTGTCGAAGCAATTTATTGATTCTTGAAGCTGTACCTACAGGACAGCACCTATCGAAACAATATTTTCTTGAAGAAACCAAATGTTGTCCACTGATACGAGCGAGCGAGAGAGTGTTTTGTTAAGCCTGTGTCCGATACTAGTGAAAGGTTAATCAATTACCTTCCCAACTTAAGCCTTACAACACTCTCGCCCCTTTCTGAACAGCGGTGTCTTTGGTCTTCGTGTGGGGCCGTACGTGCCAAATCCGAAGTTTTGAGCAGCCTCTTGGGAGCCAAGCAAGATTGTTTATCAGGTTCTGACATGAGGAACTTCGCTTATCATTGAAAATAGTTTTCATCGTGGTCGTGAGATTCAAACGCACGACCACTACAATCCATGTGCTGCCTTTGGCGCCGTTCGATAAGCCATAAGTCCGTATTAGGGCATTTCCCATCGTGGGCGTGTGTGCGCGGCTCCTGGGTTAGACCAGGCAGCCCACCGCAGAGGTAAGTACTTCAGCCAGTGTCAAACCGACTGGTTGTTGCTCGAGCGTCAGCTCTCAAAAACTCATAAACAAACAAGAATGGCGCTCGAGGCCAGTGCGTTTATTATCGCTCTCGTCCAAGAGGAGATAAAGAAGAGCAGGAGCAGGAGATAAGAAGAGGAGTGAAGGAGGGTGCGTGTGCACCGTCGATCGATGACGGAGCTCCCAAGTATCAAGACCCCTTGCATGCGGTGAAGACTAAAACCTCGAACAAAAAACCTCGGCTGAACTCATAACGGTATTTCGGGGTTCTCCCCCATACATGCGAGATAACTGATATAACAGGGTTCCACCGCATACTACTGAACCGGCATTGGACATACCGCTGCTTGTACTGCCGTAGCAATTTGTACTGTGGCCTACTCGCTACAGGCGGCTATGTTCCCTATCAGTGACTCGGTATACACTACTGCTTACTGCTGGGTAGCATGATAGCTATCTTTAAGAGTCCGTTGGGATATTGGTAGAAGGTTCACCGATTAGCTACCCAATCTAAGCATTTCAGCACTCTGGAACGGACCGGATATAAGGGTCGGCGCGTGTAACCAACACGCGTTTCCTATTCATGGGGGTCCAGAAGTGCTTCCACAGTTCATATTTGGGCAACAATGTAAGGAACAGCAAACTATTAAGCAGAAGAGGAACAGTGCGTACTCAATATGAGAAACGAGACCGCTTCAGAACTTGACCCCTTGTAAAAACCGGCAGCAGGCAGACGCGTTTCCGGCAGTGTTGCCGTCAAGAAGACTGCTGGTCTAACGGTTGTTTCAGTCTCAACCCCCCCGCTGCCGGAAACCGCACATACACTGTGTGATCAACCTCTTCATGAAAGGAACTCCCTCGATGGATGTCTACCCTTAAGGCCAAGGAAACCAATCAACCAGTCGATACTTGGACGAATGTACCCAGGCCTGGGTGTTGTCATCGGCAACATCTATAGGATTTTCCCTAATTGAAAAAATAACTAACATTAAACTAACATGTTCAGTCCCCAGCATTGTCGGCAGCAACAGGTGGAAATCTCTGTAATAAAATGATTTCCCGTCAATCACTCATAATAACGTGTGATATAAACAGCTAAACCTACTGCTTTATTGTATCGATTCATAAAGGTTATTGCACATGTCACGCAGCTACTGAAAAATTAGCCTGCACGTGTTTGTACACACATGTCCGTACTCAAGGGGCGTAAAAAAAAAAAGAGAAAACGACACCACACTTGTAGGAAGGTCAGAATGAAAAACAAACCGGATCGCTGTGATCACAGGACGAAATGAGCGAAAAACATTTTTTTTCGTTTTTTGTTCCCTTTTTAACTTGGTTTTAGAGACCCCCCCCTATTTTTTTTCGCTGGTGGGGGGGGGGGGGAGGTGATTAAAAAAAAAGTTGACTTATTGTTTTCTGGGATCACAACGGCCCGGTTCTTCCCTCCAATATAGGGGGGGGGGTAGTGGGGTATCTGGGATTCAGATCCGCGCATACCTTGCCGTACTAAGTCTGCTGTTACTCAAACGATATTCTATCTTGCGCAAAACCAAGAAGAAACTCGTTCATAACTCCTACTTACCCTTGCTTGAAGTCATGTTTGTCCCTTGATGACCCTGGCGACCTTGAAAAACGTTGTTGGGTGATGGTGCCCTAGCTGCGAGGCTCACAACCCGATAATTTAGGAATGCTGTGGATCTCTCGTGGAGAAACACGCAGGTGGCTGATGGCATCTAGTGACCGTGAGGTTCATTTGTGTTGAATGAAACAGAAGAAATACACGGTCGGAAAAATGGTGATCATGTGGCCGTGCTCTAGACAGCGATGGCGTGTTGGGAGAGTGAGCTCCGGTGGGGGCTCACACCAGTAGGACCATCGCCTGATGGGATCACCCCGACAAGTTCAGAACTCATTATGCACGACCCTGCGATAAGACTATGTGTCAGCACCTCATATTCTACGCCGGGGACCAAAAACACATTGATGAGTTTTCCCTCAGTATGTTGGAGTTGTAGATGTGTGGAAGGATGTATAAACCGGGGATAGAAATCTATCGTGAAGGAGTGGCGCTCGCTCCACCAATTCAAGCCAGTCAGCAATGAGCCAGTGCGATCGGGACTTCAACACCGTACGGGGCGGTGCTTCACGAACCCCGGTCAGTCAGCAGCCGGCCAGTGGGATTCGGGTTTGCAAACCGTGCAGGGCAATGGTGAACCGGAAGACAACTGCATTTGTCTTCGGTGTGTGGTGCTTGCAGACGAACGGAAGTGTTTGTGATCCTGGTGTGAGACATTATGTCCCCCCTGGTGGCAGTGGCTTCTCGGATCCAACACAACCAGCAACCAACTCGTGGAGTTGGGATTTCAACACTGTTTGAGGTGCTAGCGACCTGGCGCACCGACTCTTTCGTCCTCGGTGTGTTGGAGCCGCATAACATGTGAAATCGTTTCTGATCCTTCCCGGGTGGAGGTGGCTCCATGAATCCCACATAGTTAGCAATGGACCAAACGTTTCCACACCATGGGGTGGGTACCTACTGTACGCAGGGGTACTGTTTCGTCCCCGTTGAGTTGTAGTTGTAGATGTTTAGAAGGATTTGTTGGACGGGGATGGGAACTTATACTACCCGAAACATCGAAGGGTTTCTGATCCGGGGATGGAACCCACGCATCCCCGAATAGGTATGGCTCAAGATGGCTCTGCGTCTATATTATTCTCCGTTGCCTACGAACCTTTCAGAAAAATAATAATAGCCTTTGGCTGATATTTGGGCAATCGGCAGAATTGGAAGCGAATAGGAGGATGCCAGGTTTGTATTTCAAATTCGGAGCCAGCATATTTGCTGGTCTATTGTAGATGACTCGGGGAACGCCTCTGGATTGTCGACTGCTGCTGCTCTCTCCCGCCGGTTCTGCTGCTGTTGCTAATTGCCGCTGCCGCTGTGGTTCCTGAGTACATGTCAATACGTTTCATTGTAATGGAATATATACGTCTAACGTATCCGCAATGCTCAGCACGCGACGGCCAGGACTCCCAGGGGCAGGATACCTGGTGTTCTACTGCCTTGGGCCACCAGCTCAGTTACCCATTGAGCAAGGCGGGATTGGAGCGCTCCGGGTCGCCCTGCGTTGTTGACAGACAGACAGACAGACAGACAGACAGACAGACAGACAGACAGACAGACAGACAGACAGACAGACAGACAGACAGACAGACAGACAGACAGACAGACAGACAGACAGACAGACAGACAGACAGACAGACAGACAGACAGACAGACAGACAGACAGACAGACAGACAGACAGACAGACAGACAGACAGACAGACAGACAGACAGACAGACAGACAGACAGACAGACAGACAGACAGACAGACAGACAGACAGACAGACAGACAGACAGACAGACAGACAGACAGACAGACAGACAGACAGACAGACAGACAGACAGACAGACAGACAGACAGACAGACAGACAGACAGACAGACAGACAGACAGACAGACAGACAGACAGACAGACAGACAGACAGACAGACAGACAGACAGACAGACAGACAGACAGACAGACAGACAGACAGGCAGACAGACAGACAGACAGACAGATAGACGGATATACTACCAGCAGTGTATCCATACAGATTGTTGTTTTGGATAGGTAAGCGGACACGACGCAAGAGCGAGCGATACCCGGCATAAGCTCGCTGCAGCTGATCGGGTTGCCGCTCTGCCGGACCTTGGGGTTTGTCCGGACGAGCGTCCACGGCGCGAGGCGGGGGGAAACAGGACATCGCAGAAGAAAGGCGCAGCATGAACCCGCTTAGCAACGACAACCGCAAGCAAGTGTCATGCAGGGTATGTGAAGACGAACATGTAAGTTGTGTCCTATCAGATATTCATGTTTTCGGTTGCCTCGCTAACCGCGACATGCGCTGTGGAAAGCGCACATGGGGGGCCGTCGTCGACAGGGGACACGATTGGTCAGAGGTGACCGTTCGACGAGGGGGCTAAGCCGCCCCAAGTTAAACAAATTCCTCCTCAGCGAGTGCACCGCCGAGAGTCGGCCAACTCGGCATGATCGTACACTACCGACTCGGGGGCCACCAACAGATATCATATATGCACTTGATGATGGAAACTTTCGAAATTATTTGCTTCAGACGCGTACTATTTGTGATGCTCCTCGCTAATGGCAATGCTTACCTCACGTTCAAACACCTTCTCACCCAAACCGACTTTGTGATCAAACAGTTGAAGAATAAGAACCTGATGAGTATTCGCTTGGCGTACGGTAGGTATACAACGATAAGGGGCATGCCTGATTGGGAAGTTCTTGTGGCTTACGGTAGGTATACATCGATAAGGGGCATGCCTTATTCGATAGGCCTTCAGCTAAGAAATCCTCTCCGTGAGTCAGGAATATTTTGCCAGACAATAGTACTACAGTACCCTATCACGCGTCTTCAAGCGAGGCCGTACAGTACTGTCCAATGTATTGCACACTGTCAACACCCACTATCCACAACGAAAGTCCCCCCTCCCTTCCCTTCCCCCCTCCCTCCCACCTCAACGTATCGTACTCCAAGTCGATGAAATCGTGAGCGAAACCAATCAATTGCCAATATGGGCGCTCAAGAGCAGGAACGATAGCCGGGACGTGCCAATGGGCGCGGGATGTATGGATTGTGCTCGCAGCATGCACAATATCGGGTGGCACAGTACTACCGATGAAACAGACTGCGACTAATCTGACTGACGCGGTGTGTATGTGGATTGCGTTACGAAATCATAGGACATTGAGACAGGTTCAGTGTAGGCAGACCTGCCTCTCACGTGACTTCTCTCGCCGAGGCCACCTCTACATGGTTCACACGGTGAGATCCTGAACCCAAACTGTGGCATCGGTTCGGACGTTCCACGACCAACCTACGACAAACTGCTGCTGCGGCTGCTGCTGCTGCACGTTAACTCGCGTCATCCCGCCCACATAACCATATATAACACGCCAGGCAAAGTCTGCCACGCTACAGAGACTGTAAATGCACTTATCCCTTATTGTCGTCAACGGAAACCCCCCACACCCTCCTCTTTCCAAGACGGACCTCCACCCCGTCATCCACAACGTAGAGCTGGTAGTCGTTGTTCTTGCTCCTCCTCCAGGGGAATCTGTTCATCCATTCCCTCTTGTACGGACCGCATTTTGACAGAACACATATTCCGTCCATGTATACCTCCTATTTCATATTTGTGTGCAGAGTACAGCGAGGCCAGAAGGGTGGGAGAGGAAGATTGGCAATGAGTCTCCTTCTCATAACGTTTACTCCACAGCGAACCAATACGAGCGATGGGCTATGTACTACAGTACAACTCCTGGTCTGGCTGTCACCGCATATATATATATATATAAATAAATATATATATGTATCCAATACACCAAACCTGCAACTCCTGCCTGACTCACCAAGCACGCCCTGTCGGTAAGTGTCATCCAAGTGTCACCGAAGTGCTCTCTCACCAGCTCGACGTCCTTTTGGAGTTGACTGCGGAACGGGGTCCACCCCCAAACACTCCTCTTGTTCTCGTGTGTCGGCAAGTCTCCTTCCAGTTCCTCTATCAGCTCTCGGGCCCGATACACGCGCTCGAGTTTACCTTTGTCGGCAGCAACCAATGTCGACGTGTGGAAGCCTTTAGATGTCTCGTCGCTCGATGCATCCGACGGGTTGGCAGTAGATTTCGCGGATATGATTTCATCGTGTTTGTTGGCCGAAACAGCGGACGTATCGACCGATGCTACCGAGGGCTCAGCAATGAGCTTGTCGCCCACAGTGGGCGCGGGCCCAGGGCTCCACACTGAGGGCTTGACGTCGTCGGTGGCTGAGGTGGGTGGCCGCGTCGTCGATAGCGTTCGCTCGGGCTCGGGTCTGTGTTTGTTGCTTTCATCGTTGTTGGTGTGGTCGTGGTCGTTGCCCATTCCCTTGCCGCCGTTGTTGCTGTCGTCGACAAATCTGGTACCGCTGTTGGTGCCGGCGGTAGCGTGCGTGTCACCTCTGGAATCGGCGCTGGCGGTAGCGTGCGTGTCACCTTTGCTGCCTCCGGCTGCGGTGGTGGTAGTAGCTGTGTCGACAGGGCGGAGCGTCAGAGAGGGGGAATGACCCCGTCTATTCAGAGTGCCGATGTAAGGAGTCGCGGCACAGACGTCACTCTTAACCTCGCTGTCTAGGTCTTCGGAGGTAGAGTCAGGGGAAGTGGAGGAGGTAGTCGAAGAGGACGATGTCGAGGATGAGGTTGAGTGGAAGGAGGACGAAGAAGAGGTCGAGGGGAAGGAGGAGAATGTGGAAGTCGGAATCCCAGAGTTGTCTTCAGGCTTCGCGTGCGTAGTCGGCAGCGAATCCTTGAGCAGAGTGCTCAGCTCGGCATCGTTGTGGTGTGAGTCGTCCTGGAAGTTCATGCAGTGCGCGTGCGATGTGTACAGCAGTAGAGGGGTGGGGGAACCAGAGGGGGCGTTCAGAGCGGAAGGGTTCAGTAGCACCGTCAACATTTAGCCTCAACAACGGTCGTTCCGTCGTTGTACTGCCATGCTAGATTAAAGCTTACACGAGAGACAAGCTTAGACTACAGGCTGGTTCAAGCATACCGCCCAAATTTTATTCAGAATCTAATATCCACGCCGTGTTTTTGAGATAGACCCTGAAATTTGGCACACGTGTTTTGCGCGCCCTATCCGAGCCGTTAACCAATGAGTGTGTGTGTTTTTTGTTTCTGCCGGATATTCTTTGTTTCATATTTTGTTTGGAAATTTCGGTTTTAAGAAATGCAAAATTTCCGGCAAAAAACAAAACAAAAACATTCGTTACAGTCTCGGGTAGGGCGCATAAAACAGGTTTTCCAAATTCCAGGGCCTATCCTAAAAAAACGGCGTGGACATTTGGACGTTTGTGCGGTAATAAAAGTACAATATGTAGGCGTTGCCTCGTAATTACTTAGTTTCAATATAGAGTTGATTTTGGGCGTTAAATACGACTTAATATTGATCATACGCAGTCAAATCTTCGAATATTTGCGTTAACTTTGTACAAACATGCCTTGGACCACCTGGAAGCGGCTTCGGTCAGAAAAACACGGGGGTGGGGGGCGTATTCCCACGGAAACGCCTGACTGTTGTTGACCTCTTTGAAGACCTATGATTGGTCGGGCCACATTTTCGGCGGTATCGCTAGTTCTAGGGCCTTGCTGAAAATAATGGCGATGTCACCCTCTTTCACTGTTCATGACAGTCAGTATGATACCAAATATGTGACATTGGAGTTGTTATTGCATGCGGCATTCGTGACTGACGAAATTTGGGGCGATAGGCCTGAATCAGCTCGTACAGAGGTATGGTATGGTACGTTGTTTGGCAATATAGTGTTGATACGACAGTAGTAGCGTATTGGTACGGCAATATATCAATAGACCCGAGAGACACGCATCACTTGGGACACTTGTATAAAGGACGCTCTGTGAGTACAACACCGACGTGATCGACGTGACGGCAACTAACTGTGGCACGCCACACACGAACAAGAGCTCGAACAATGGACCATTGAGACGACGACACTATTTTCTTTGGGAAAGTGCCAGCAATACGTAGACTACCCGACTTTCCAGGATATAAAATGGAAATTTGACTCTAAGAATTTAGTGCAGTAGACTGTTCCTGCGGCCACATTGAACCGAAGGAAGTGACGGCAGTTCGTAGTACATGGCCGGAACACAGATATATTCGATATCGATACCATAAGAGCCGCAAAATACTGTTGCTGTGCGAGGAGCACGCGCCAGAAAGTTTCCGCTGTAGGCCACCGCGTTCTTGCAGGGAGTACGTATACTTCACTAGAGCCGGTGGCCACAAACATCTCTTGGTGCACTCGTTCAGCAACACCAACATAGCTTCGGTAATATTTTATCAAACCATTTCGAGCAAATTGGATGCAGCAGACCATTGCTGCAAGGGGAACACGAATACCGGGAACCGTAACTGCAGTAGACTGATTCCGCGACAGTGGGTTAGATGAGGTTACCCGCAACAACCTGTTGGAGGAACATCGTTATCGAGGCGGTATCTTGCCAACGTCTATATCCGGACCAAGAACACCTTTGTCTATTGCCTATCACCACATACAAAAAGGCGACGGTAGACACTATACTTCGTACTAAGCTACAGAAGAAATTCATTGGATAGGGCCAATATACAGAACACGTTATCTACTAGGGAGTGAATCCATGCCGGATGGCTGGATTTGTTTTCGATATTTTCAAATTTTCGTTCGTCGCAATAAGCTTGCCAGTTTTCGCATGTACCATGCAATACTGTAACTATGATGTACATTCAGTACTCTTCACAGACCTGTGGGAGCAACACTGTACTCGATTAATAATGCGCAATAAGTGGCCAAGCCCAATTGCATACAGACTTCCCTCGGCCGAATTGACTAACGGTGAACACAAAGCTACACCTCGTGCTGTACATGACAATGCAAAACAAGTAACCCCACAAATTATGTATCGCAATGGTGAGCACTTCCTGGGTTGCTCTATATCACAGCTTCCATCAACCAAAGCTCTGGCACGCATACTCACAAGGTCGTCCGTCTCTCTCATCCTCGAGACCGTGATCCCGTTGGCATGGTACCGGACGATGTTGTCTGGACCGGACGTGAACACCGCGTTGTCACCCAGCAACTGGACGATGCCCCCCTCGTCCACCTGAACGCGGCCATCAGGTGCATAATGGCATATAAACTAAGTACAGTATTTTTGCTTGGGTTATCATACGTATATGTATCCTTTTTCTAGTGACCGATAACACAGCTGGCTGGACCCCTTCGCCCCCGGCCCCTCCCCGTCAGCAAAGCAAAGGCCGATGTCGTACTGTTGTGGGGGTACTGTAGGTGAACTGTGGGGTGGTGGTTTGGATACTATGGGCACGGTTCAGTATCACAGCGAATACATACTCGTATAGGTGGGAAACCAGTTTGCCAAAACCGCACTACTATTAATAGTAGCAATGCGTACTGTACCGCCATAGAAAAAGGCATATTGTATTCATGCTTGTTCTGCCACTACGGTTATAGCCTACACCCACCAGGGGGCGAGGACATTTATAGTGATTCAAACCAACCTTATTTCGCTGGCGAAGGGGAAACATACTTCGAAATACAGACTACTGTGTTCTGAACCTAAGCGGGCATGATGTGGACATGGGACTCCCTACAGTGCAGTGCAGCTATGGGCCCGCCAACAACAAGCACCTAATCAGAGCAGGTCATACAATCACGATGTCAGCTCACTCATGAACAACCTGGGGCCCGAGGCTATGGTATACCTTCGCATGAGTTAGTGTAGCGCTTGCCGCTAAGCACGATTTTCGTAGCTCCTCCTAAAAATCTAGCCTTGTTTGTTATACACAGCAATTAAAGAGCAGTTATACAGCAGTTCATATATATACAGCAGTAGTCACAGTAGTAGCACTGCTGTAGAACCTTAGAACGCACCCATTACACTATCAAAATGGGCAATCTAGCCCGGACACGCAATGTTGTTTATTATTGGGTCCTGTGTACAGTTCTGTAAATGTTGAACCACCAAGAACGGCAGGAAACAAGAATAGCAACACTGCTGCAGTTTCGATCAAATAGGCGAGGGCGGCCGTGTGTGCCTGCGGGGTGCTGGCTGGTGCATGCCATTACGATCAATCGAACGAACCACCAACTCACCGTGGTCGTGTCGTACACAATAGGCCTAGGGACCTCAAAGGTCCGTTGCATTTCACTAGCAGCATCCCCTTCCTTGCTAAAGGAGGGAGCGGTGGCCTTGTCGCCGCATGCTTCCATGCCTGGGGCATCATCATCACGCGGGTCCTTCGGCGCCTCGGCACTAGAGGCCCTATTCAGGGCGGCGAGCATGACCCCTGCGGAGAGGGCAGCCTTGGAGAAATTCTTCATCTTCGATATCTGCACAGGATAGATGCAGGGTGCCTCTCGCTTTGGCAGGCGGGAGAGGGGTGAAAGGGGCGTGTCCTAGAAAGACGCGGACTATGGCGGCGTGCCTCTTTACTGCGAGGCTGATTTGGCGGTAAGTGATAAGAATGGGCCCACACGGTAATTACTGCAGGTCCCCTGCCCCCTATATACAAAAACAATACCTTTATATAAGAAACCCCTGCATTTGTTGCTCCTTTAGCTCCTGCTGCCAATGATACTGACCAGATACGAGTAATTATCATTGGTTCCTGCGCTCCTGCCTTCCATATTTCCACGTTTGAGCTTGTGCTCTGGCCCTGCGACCTGCTGTGACGCTACGACCATAACGATGACATCGTGGATAGCGAGCAGGCTCGAGAACGCTGGTGCGCGTGAGTAGTTCAATCCGTTCATCAACATCTTCGCTTGACAAGTGGGCCGAAGCGCTACTACAGCAGGAATATATCAAGGGTACGCGCGGTACGGGATGGGACCGTTTTGCCCGCCGATGGTGGAAAAGTTTCGGGGCCTTCCCGAGGGACGGTATGGGAAAAAATTCCTGTTTATTTGCCGCGGGATGGGAATGGGACGGGAACGTGGCAAGTCATTTGGTTGACGGGATGGGACGGGAGCACACGAGATTTCGGCAGTAAGGGACGAGACGGGAAACGAAATTTTGGCGGCACGGTACGAGACGGAAAATGTTATGATATTGGGTCGAGAATAGGTCGGGAAATCGGTCGGGAAATCGGTCGGGAATATGGTCGGGAAACGCAGTCGGGTATGGTTGGGAACACGATTGGGAATGCGGGCTGTAAACTGCGGCTGAAAATAGCGAATTTAATATAACCAAGTCTTCTTCGTGTACTGGTGATACCGTTTTTTATTCCACAAATGTAAGTGGTTATTCTATTTCCGACTTGTGATGTGCAGGAACTGGGGCTGTGTACTTGGGCCCACCTTGAGGCGCCGAGGCAGAACCGCCGGCATCATCCACCTCCACAACGTCCATCCTTTTGACATGTCTTATGCTTGCGCCGGGTGTGTGGTGTGTGTTTATTTGTTTTCAAAAGTACGATCGATTGTTTAGCAGTAAATGAGTCCGAATACTGATACTACTGCTCTACTCAGGTGTGAGTTTGACCGATTGCATGATTGATATTTAGTTTCCGTGGTCTCCGCGGTTTTCTGCTTTCGGGAATGTTATGAGTGATCAACGTTGAAGCTCATGCTGCACCTTGTCGGATGGCGAAGATAATAATAACAATAATCGTATAGGAAAATGTCTGCTGTAGTCTCCAGTCTGCTCCTATTATTATATGTACCTTGTTCTCGTACGTACTGATATTGCATCTCAAAAGTGGCATAATCAAGTTGCATCCATGTACATTCGATGGAAAAACGAGAAAAACGGCGGTAATGTGGAATGATAATATCTGCCCCAATTGCGGGATAAAAAAAGCTGTGCCCCAACGTCGGAATGGGACGGGAATACTTGAGCAGACATCGGGATGGGAATAGTCGGGACTGGGCAGACTGCGGGAAGAAAAACAGTCGGGAATGGGAACACGGCACCCTACCGCGGGAAGGTATAGCTCGGGAACATAAAATATAACGACGGTACCGGTCGGGAAATCGCGGTCGGGAACGAAATATCACGCGGTTTCCCGTTCCCGTACCGTTCCCGTACCGTTCCCGTACCGTACCGTTCCCGTCCCGACCACCTTTCCCCGTCCCGAGGTTTACCGCACGTACCCTTGGAACATATAATGTGCAAAATAGATCGAAAAAAGGAAAAAGAAAACAAGAAAAAGTTTTTCCACATTTATAAATTCCCCTGATGATCCCGGTAGGGATGTGTCTTGAATGTCCTTTATATTTGCAAGAATTTTATGAGTCCAAAAATCGCGTGATTACTGCAGGTGTATACCATTACGCACGGGAATTTCCAGCCGGAATCCGACATCACTGAATGTACGTGTAGCAACAGCAGCAGGGGCACACGACCGATGGGCCTGCATTGGGTGTATCGGCAAAGAAGTGGCAGCATATACTGTATCAGGCATCGCGTCACGAGCTATTTCCTTTCAAAAACAGAACTTTGTCGAGACAGTTTATTGATTGTTGAAGCTGTACCTACAGGACAACACCTATCAAAACAGTTCCTTGAAGAAACGAAATTTTGTCCACCGATACGAGCGAGCGAGAGAGTGTCGTACGTGAACCACGGCCTGCCGACCGTTCCTTGCGGCATACCTGGTGGTATACCCTGGTATATACTAGAGTCTGTCGACCACTGTGAGGTACACAGCAGCTCTACCGCCTACCACAGCTAGCTGCCGCTGGACGTTACTGGCTGCTAAAGCAGCGGTATTGGGCAGACTGCAGACGGTCTACGTACTGCTGTAGTGCTTTGCTGTTACACAACATACATCACCACATCACATCCAGGGAATTCATTTTTACCCACGGTTCGGTCGGGGCTCCGCAAGTGGCGATATCTCTGCAAATACCAAGGTAGGGCGGCGACGGCTCCGTATGTATGTGGTGATGACGTTCTCACAATCGTAGGTCGTTGTCTCCCTGAAATCCTGCCTGTGGGAACAAAAACAGGCTGTAACCCTCGATGGGAGAAAACATGAACAAGTACGAAATAGTGCGCACGGGCAGCGCCGATACGCAAAGGAACTGTACTGAACGAGCCGTGGTATACCATATCGTATCACTTGCAACCAAATAAACACAGGGGGTACACCTAAGGTATTTGATGTGCATCTCAGAAAATAAAAAGGGCAGAAAAAACACACGAAGAAGCAAGGGGGCACAAAAACAAAATGCCGAGACCCACACTACCCCCCCCCCCAAGCCGGCCCTAAATGCAAAAATGTTTTGTTCAGATTAAACACTCGTTTCGAAGCCATATTGACGTCGAAATGGGTACTAAACACTCATTTCGAAGCCGTATTGAGGTCAGTCGATTAACAAGACGCGTTCTCGAAACAATACGCCTGGGCCGTTCGTGTGTTGTTTGTGCGCGCTTCATGGATAAATCGTTGGGTCATATATATGCCGTTGCAGCCTGAATATGTACCACATCTCACTATGCCGCCAACAACTCTTGCGCCGGGATCCTCCCCTCTTGAATCGGGATGTTTCGGGGACGGGCACAACCGAGACGGAGGTGTCTGTGTGCGTGTGTGCGCCCGGTTGTTCGAAAGGTGGGAGTAGTGTTGGTAAGCAACTAAATAAAGGGGTTGCTTTGATGATTGTTGCTTATTTGGTAACAAAATTGCTTGATTAAGCAACTTTTAGTTGCTTATTTCGTCTGTATGGCGTTTAGTGTGTTTATACTAAAACCTACATATATATATAATTATACGGAAATTCAGTATCGCCATAGTAGAACCCATACGAATATGTCGACACTAAATTGTACCCTTTTTGTTCGTATAGAGTTTACTAAGGGCATTCTAAAACCCATAGACTTATTCTATATGGCGTTTAGTTGTGATGCTCCTCGCTAATGGCAATGTTTACCTCACGTTCAAACACCTTTTCACCCAAAACCACTTTGTAATAAAACAGTTGAAGAATAAGAACCTGATGAATATTCGCTCGGCGTACGGTAGGTATACAACGATAAGGAGCATGCCTTATCGGGCAGCTCTTATGGCTTACGGTAGGTATACACCGATAAGAGGCATGCCTTATTGGATAGGCCTTCAGGTAAGGAACCCCCCCGGGAGCCAGACGTGGTTTGCCAAACAATATAGTACTACCCTATCACACGTCTGCAGGTGAGGCCGTACAGTATTTGCCAATGTATTGCACACTGTCAGCACCCACTAACCACAACAATAGTCTCCCTCCCTCCCTCCCTCCCACCTCAACGTATCGTACTCCAAGTCGATGCAATCGTGAGCGATGCTTATCAATTGCCAATATGGGCGCTCAAGAGGAAGAACGATAGCCGGGATGTACCAATGGGGGCGGAATCTATAGGTTATGCTCGCAGCATGCACAATATCGGGCGGCACAGTACTACCGACGAAGCAGACTGTGAATAATTTGACTGACGCGGTTTGCATGTGGATTGCGTTACGAGCACATACACCACTGAAACAGGTTCAGTGCAGGCAGACATGCCTCTCACGTGACTTCTCTCGCCGAGGTCACCTCTACATGGTTCACACGGTGAGATCCTAAACTAAAACTGTTGCATCGGTTCGGACGTTCCACGACCAACCTACGACAAACGGCTGCTGCGGCGCAGCACGCTCACTCGCGTCATCCCGCGCACATAACCATACATGACACGCCTGGCAAAGTTCACCACGCCACAGATACTAGAAATTCTCTCATCCCTTCTTCTTGTCAACGGTAACCCCCCACACCCTCCTCTCCCAAAGGCGGACCTCCATCACGACATCCACAACGTGGAGCTGGTAGTCGTTGTTCTTGCTCCTCCTTCAGGGGAATCTGTTCATCCATTCCCTCTTGTACGGACCGCATTTTTCCAGAACACATATTCCGTCCACGTGTACCTCCTATTTCATATTTGTGTGCAGAGTACAGCGAGGCAAGAAGGGTGGGAGAGGAAGATTCGCAATGAGTCTCTTCCTCAGAATTTGTATTCCACCGCGAACCAATACGAGCGATGGGATAAACTAAGCCATGTACTACAGTGCAACTCCTGCCCTGGCTGTCACCGCATACATATATATATATCCAATGCACCAAACCTGCCACTACTGCCTGACTCACCACGCACGCCCTGTCGGTGATCGTCATCCAAGTGTCACCGAAGTGCTCTCTCACCAGCTCGACGTCCTTTTGGAGTTGACTGCCGAACGGGATCCATCCCCAAACACTTCTCCTCCTGTTGTCGTGTGTCGGCAAGTCTCTTTCCAGTTCCTCTATCGGCTCTCGGGCCCGAGACAGGCGCTCGAGTTTACCTTTGTCGGCAGCAAACAATACCGACGTGTGGGCGAATTCAGAGGTCTCATCGCTCGATGCATCCGACGGGTTGGCAGTAGATTTCGCGGATATGATTTCATCGTGTTTGTTGACCGAAACAGCGAACGTATCGACCGATGCTACCGAGGGCTCAGCAATGAGCTTGTCGCCCACAGCGGGCGCGGGACCAGGGCTCCACACTGAGGGCTTGACGTCGTCGGTGGCTGGGGTGGGTGGCGGCGTCGTCGATAGCGCTCGCTCGGGCTCGGGTGTGCGTTTGTTGCTTTCATCGTTGTGGGTGTGGTCGTGGCCGTTGCCCATTCCCTTGCCGCCGTTATTGATGTCGTCGACAAATCTGGTACCGCTGTTGGTGCTGGCGGTAGCGTGCGTGTCACCTCTGGAATCGGCGCTGGCGGTACCGTGCATGCCACCTTTGCCGCCGCCGGCTGAGGTGGTGGTAGTTGCTGTGTCGACAGGGCTGAGTGTCAGAGAGGGGCAATGACCCCGTCTATCCAGAGTGCCGAGGTAAGGAGTCGCGACACATGCGTCACTCTCAATCTCGTTGTCTACGTCTTCGGAGGTAGAAGCAGGGGAAGTGGAGGAGGGAGTCGAAGAGGACGATGTCGAGGATGAGGTTGAGTGGGAGGAGGAGGAGGAAGAGGTCGAGGGGGAGGAGGATAATGTTGAACATTTGGACGTTTTGTGCGGTAAAAGCGCAATAAGTAGGCGTTGCCTCGTAATTACTTAGTTTCAATATACAATCAATTTTGGGTGTTAAATATGACGTCATATTGATCATACGCAGTCAAATCTTTGAATATTTGCGTAAACTTTGTACAAACATGCCTTGGACCACCTGGGCTGCTCCTGAGGTAAACCTGTGTTTTTATATCTAGGCTAACGAGCGAACCGAAGGTCGACCGGTGCTCGTCGAATACACGGCGTGACCAGAAACATGAACACAATTATTCAGCGCTGTCCGAGTCGTTCATTTCGTGCTGTGCGAATGACAGGTTCGTTGAATTGACGTGCGAATACTGTTGGAGAACCGAAATATTGTGCCTGGCGGGTTTTCCTTCTACACCCGTCATTGAGGCCACCCATCAAATACATTCACTGCTTTCAGGGCGAGTTGTTCCATGTCGTAGAGGGCACTATCCATACTGGTCGCGATATAGGTGATCGTCGCACCTTTGGTACGTGCTGACAACCACGGGCCATGAAATGCTTTACAGCTTTCCCGTCCTTTTCGTGCTTGTCCCACTTGCGTGTCATATTTCTCCTTCCTGCCTCGTAAAGGTGTTGGATACACAGAGTACTACTTACGCAAGCGACGTGTACAGCTTCGCAATGGTGGTCTGGGAAGTGCTTTCGAGGAAACTTCCGTGGGAGGACGAGTGTCTTCGGAACCTATTCGTACGAGTGGTAATCAAACACCAACGCCCGACGATTCCATCGGACGCCCCTGCTGATTTGGCTAGGGTCATTAACGCCAGCTAGGATTGCGTGCCCAGCGATCGCCCCACATTCAAAGACATGATGACGTCGATAGGCTTCGGGTAGGGCCGTTTATGTCGGTCCACTTTCAAGGAACACGTTTCGGTGGTTGAAGTAGCGTCCAATTGTATCCCTATCGGTCAGTCATGCTTTGTTGTGCACAACAAAGAGGTTACAACTCTTGGATAACCCAACATTCCAATTGTTTGTGTTGCTTTTCAATTATACTATTTCTTATGCTATGAACAATCTTTTGCCGCGTTCTGTTTTTTGGTGGACAGTGATTTACGCGTAAAGCGACTCACCTACTGTGATTCTGGGGACAAAAATAGATTATTCGCTCGTTTTCAAGACCAGTGGCTGGGCACTGCAAGTCGTGACGTCGTGAATACGGCCCAGTGGGCGATGAAATACGGCTTTACTGCAGTAAGTGTTACTCCAATACTTAGCGTTTGGTGGTGTATTAACGACCATCATGCTGCAATTGCGTTTGTCAACGGCGCGAGGTACGAATTCTAGGTGTAGGCTGGTTCAAGGTGTATCCGGCCAAAACGTTCAGAGCCGAACGTTCCCGCCGTTTCGTGACGATAACTTCTCAATTTTTGCACGTGTGTTCTCTAAATCGTTCTTGACCGTTCTCACCGGCAACTGTTTTTTCGCATGATTTTCGTTTGTCAGTTATTCGCTTGTGGAGTTTTAATTGATTGCTCGGCTGTAGTAAACCCACCTATCCCGGCCAATATCAACAACAAATACCGTTCGTGACGGCCACGGCAGGGGCTTATAAAGTACGTGTGCAAAGGTTCGCGAACAAAAATTTCACCACGAAGTCAACAACTGGGCATTTACGCTGAAAATATGGTTTATTTGAGTTGTCTGTAACTATTAGGTCACATTTAGGATCACCTTTGGCCGGTACACCGAATTAACATTGGCCCTACGCTGTCAGGCCGTTGACGGTACGCACGGTTAAATTTGTTGGGAGACGTGTGTTGAAACACCTGGAACAGGCTCGTTCAGAACACGATGTACAGACCAAAACCCTGTTTGCAACGGATTCGCATGATTGTGCCTGACCATTTTGAAGGGCCGTGGCCGGTCCGGGCACGTTGTTGCCGCTAGCTCCAGCCCTAGGACATCAACAGCACAACTGGCGATGTAACCCTATTTCACTGTTAATAGCGGTCAGTATGGTACCAAACATAAGACATTCGAGTAGATACCTTAAGAGGCATTCGCGTCTGACAACATTTGGAACGTTCAACTTGAACCAGCTGCGAGTAGTAGGAACCGATTCAGAGAAGGACGTGCATGGTTCTATCCCGTTAGTCTACCGTTGTTGCTGGGATGGAGCTTAGTGCAGAACCAATGCTACGGGGGTTTCAATGTATCGTTGGACTAAGTGGTACACACGTCGTTGACACGGAACGCGTGCCAAGACAGGGGTGGCATGTTTTACATTCAATATGTTCTGGCGAATTGAGAAAATGGACGTTCCTCAGGCTGCTGATAGGGCTCTAACTCAGATATCGGTGACAGCGGCCAAGCACTTTATTCCACCGGCCTGGCCGTCTGCCTCCATCGCGCGCAGCACCCTACGCGGCCACAGCAGAGCGATGAGGTCCTGGTGCCGAGTTATTTCGTTTCGGGATGCAAGCGCACAACAATGCCTGCCCCCCTTTGCTTACACAAGGCCCCCAACACTCCCTAGAGACTGTACCAAACACGCTATACGTCAGTTGGCAACGGGCCTGAGCGTTATTCCTGGGGCTTTGGCGTGTTGGGTAAAAAGTAATGATATGGTCTTAGTGCATGATAAACACTGATGCTACTGTCCAAAAGGCAGCATTGGTTTTGAAAAAAAACAAGTACTATTGTAGCTTTGATCGAAGGTAACCATATTAAGAGGCGATGGATTTTCACGCGAGCGGCCTCCTCACCCGTCGGCTTGACAAGCATATGCACGGGGGCGGTGGACTGCACATACGGTTTAACGTACCCCAAGTCCCAACCGTAGCGTTTCCGATGACTCACCCGGTCTGACGCTTTCGACTGCGTTGTTTCTCAACCAGACTAACGCAGCCCACAAATATGTGCTAGTTGATCCCAATATTACGTCAACTGGCCATGTCGCCTGTTGAAATCTCTCTAGACTACTGGTAGTATAACCGACATCAAACTAATGTTCCCTTACACGATATGCATATTCCACACCATACTGTCTAGCTAAGACCGTAGTATGTAGCGGCAGCGCTCAAAGTATAAAGCGACTATCGAATGTCTCCTAAACTTCAAACGGTATCACCTGTGGCATACAGCTGCTGGATGTTCACCAGCCCCTATCTTGACGTCCACAAGCCTAAAAGCAAACCCTACGCGTGGTGAACCAAAGGATGGACTAGCCTATCATGTCATTCTTTCATCGGTGGTGGTAACGCCCCACACAGTCTTATTCGCCAGGTACACATCCGTTCCCTGGTAAGGTACGTATGGAGAAACCCGTTGCTCTTGCACCTACCCCACAGAAACCTGTTGTTGACCCATTGAAGCCTGTGGGGATGGGAACTAGACACGGCCAGCGTTCCGTCGAAGGAAACGGCCTGCGTCTCAAACGTGGCATTGGATGTGGTACATATCGACACATGCATAATGCGTAGATTTCGTCATTGAAACCGAGCAACTCTTAGCTAGTAAGACCCAGAGAGGAGAATATAGGCACCCGAATAGAACGGTGGGATGATAAGGGTCAACAGTGAGGATCGAGTAATTGTTTGCGGTCGAGGATGTCACGCTGTTGCGGGAAGAAATGTTGGAATTGGTGAACAATGGTCGCGGTTTTGCTACAACGCCTTGAACACGAAATGGTTGAATTTCGATGCCACAATCACCGACATTCGGCCATCTACAGACGAGTTGACGGAACGACTCAAGGGCATGTTGGATTGGTAGTACGATGGGCCATGTGGCCTCCCGTCCGAACTGCTAAATATCGACCAGCCCGTATACATCCAGTGTTTTTACAGCATCCGTGTCAACGTTTGGGGGATATCATAAGTATTTCAGTAATGATGGGAAGAGACGATCATCAACGTCCTTCACGAAAAGAAGCAACGAATTTGGTTGCAATAACTGCACATGGCTTCCGCTTGTTGCCCATGAAGGCAAAGTGTTGAAATTTGTCGCATTCCGCAACTACTGCGAGCCTGAATAAGACTCACGGACGAATAGTTAGTGCAACTTCCGTCACGCACAATCAATGTTGATGCTTGTCGTGCGCTGGTAGCAGGATTTCGCATGACGGAAATAAATCCCGTTACACATGTGCTTCAATCGTTCTGCAGAAATCTAACTACGCCGTCGACCGAGATCTGCTGCGGAAGACACTCGCTGAGCTGGGTATACTGCAATTCGTAGAACAAGATTTTTCTGGCATTGTCATCTGGTATTGTTTTCGAAAACGAAACATTTTTCTGAACAAAACAATAGTGTGGTCCTGATGGTCGGCCGGTTTTGGCCTCCAAGATCTCTAACATGATCTCTGCACATTCCCTCAGTCGCCTCAGGGCGTGTCTTAACTTCACTTCGCGGGCATTGGAACGGAACGAACGTAAACTTATTTGCCAGAAAAAAGTAGTGCTGATTGCATACTGAGAAAAATGTCATGCGAACAGATTTCAAGCGTTCCCGCCCCGTCCGTAAATTTGTAAGGAGGAAGCGTATCTGTAAAAACAGTAAATCGTGTTCAGCAGGACCGAACGGACAACTTGGAATATATATACGGCAGTTGATTGGTGCTGGAAGTGTTGCAACTGGTTGCGACATTTGCTGGGAGGCCCGCCAGGGTATGCAAGGGTATGGGGGAAAATGAGATGACATGGGAACACGTGATGGAGCACGTGCAGATACCACAGGTCTCGCCTGCGGCAGGAGCCACGCGATCCGCCCATGGCCTGTACAGAAGGCTCACGATGAAAACATTCGGGTGGCGAACGAGACTGTGGCGATAAATAGCTAGCAAAAAGTCTGGACCGATGTTCACAGAAGCACGAGGATACTTCGTCGAGCCGCGACGGCGATATAATAATATCTAGATTTGTCCCGAGGCTGCCACTTGGACGGCTAGCACTGCTTGGTCGGAGGCATACCAGGCGTGCTATTTGCGTGTGAAGCTATCTTCTCTACCAGGAGAACTCGCTGTCTACCTGACGGTACCCCCGCCCTAGACTCCAGGTGCACAGTCCCGAGGCGAATTTCATAGGTTACTTCCTGTTGCGGCCTGTTCCAGGATCGGGCGCCTAAACCGTCGATCGGACACAAACGTATGTATTGGAACGAACGAACGCGGATAATCTCGTTCCGTTCCAGCCATTCCAAGCTGCCGAATGGAGTTACAACACGGCATCGCTTCCCCGGTCAGAATTGGAGTAAACGCCCCTTTCCTTCTCCGCCTGCCTTTCAAAACCGAGAAGCACATGTACCCTTGTTTCTCCTACTAGTATCCACGATGAAGACTCTAGCCGTTCGCAGTTATCTTCTCGGCTGCAATAGTTACCGCCGTGGACGGCAACCCTGGTAAACGTAAGGCAAAGGCCAGCCGCTGTGACGATGCCCCTGGAATGGGGGATGAAACAGCGAGACATTTTCCTCCTCTTCCCCCTCCTCTTCCTCCCCCTCGTCCTCTTCCAATAAGGGTGCCGATGATGCTGTTCCACGGATCATGGCCCTCCGGCATCGCATACGGTTCGACCAGCCCACGCTAAGTGGCCTTTCTATTGGCCTGGCATATCGTACATTTCGTTCTGCATTCCGCATGCACACACACACACACGTACCGTCGCGTCCACGTGCACTACACTTCTGCTGTAGTTGGACAGCGCATGGACCAGTCCATGTCCCAACCCATGGTCGATCGTGGCATATACCATGGCGCAACGCATGGAAAACCTTGTGGAAACCTGCCTACGTTTATGTTTGTAATGCGTTATAGGACTGGTGCATTAGGGGACCGAACCTGGGATTTGTGGCTGGGGGACCGGTGCATTAGGGGACGGAGTCTAGGGTTTGGGCTAGGGGACCGGTGCATTAGGGGGCCGCATCGAGCATTTTAGCCAGGGGGTCGGTTTGGTACGCGACCGAAAACCGGATATGGGCTACGTATTAGAGTGCACTCGTTTGAGGTTAAACGTTGAAACGTTGTTCTTCCCCGCGAATAGGGTTCAGTTTAGTTTGGTGTGCAAGATCGTATTAATAGTTGGACATGAATAGTTAGGTGTATATACGTTCGTTCGTACTTCGCATAAATATCCCTAGAGTTTTCTACTCATGAAAATGATGCTATCGATTCTTAGTTTGAAACTCTACGGGCAACGTATCGGCTTATTACGAAATCGGCAAAGTAATTGTCATGTAACCGTCGGCAAGGCTAAAAAACGCACCAAGGTCGAGCCACCGTTAGAAACAATACCACTGACTAGTACGATTTCGTACTCAGTAGTACTTCGGTCAATGTAGGCAAAGTGTCATAAATAGCCATATTTCGTTCTGAATGACTTGAAAAATATTATCGGACTGATAATGAGTAATAAAATGGCATCGCATGAATGCGGCACAGTTTTGCTTATGTATTGTAACGCCCTGATATATTCGTACCGTTTAAATTTCGAAACTCCAACCACCGTACCAGGTATGTATTACTGATCTAGCAAACGCAGACAAAGTTGTTGTCGATTTATTCGCGATAGGTGTCAATTTCGTACCAATCGAGACATAAACTAGCGCGAGACACACCTCAATTCCCAGTATGAATGGCAGTAAAAAGACAGGCGCGTCTATTCCGGCCCGATCGAGTAATTTTTGATCAACGACTTCGCACCATTCAAGCTGCCCCTAGCACTGCATCCGAAACCGACTTCGTACCGATAAAACTCCCCCCCTCGATAAAAGGGACCGCGGATGAATTGTTCCTATAAAATCGACACTAACTAGCGCTAGCCTGACACCCTCAGAATAACAAAACCAAAAAATAACTGAGGGCGCTTTTAAGGTAAACCCCCTGACATAATCGAACCGTTCAAATTCCCTAACTCCAACCACCGTAATTACAAGAACGGGGGGTATGAGGAGCGTGACAGACGCCTTCAAGTGGTCAAACTCCTAACTGCATTAAGCTACTGCGTTGGCGGTTCTTCTCTTTTTGCTGTGCTCCAACAATCGTATTTGATCGGATCGTTTTGTATCCTAAGCGAATAGTGTCAGCAAAAATACCTTACTTTTTCATGGCCATTTATATATAGGTTGGTGGGTGTGCGTTGTGGGTGAAAGAGTTACTGGGTGGGTCGGTTGGTCCCTGGTCTGGTTGTTCCACTATCGCCAACACAATCCACCACCAACATTTCAGGTTAGGCGATATGCGTCAGCGCAAACTCCTTGTACAGTGGTGAGTGGATCGCTGGGGTGTCGGTGTTTATGGCGGACACGACGAAAACTGGTAGGGCATCATGTGTGCTGGGCAGGTATAATAATATAAAGGGCAACTGCCAAAATCAGGTATACCTGATCCATTTGAGCCAAAACCGGGTATATACTAAAACCAAGTAAAAAACGCACGCCACGAACGGTGTTCTTCAGGACCTTTTGGCTGTGAGAAATAATCAAACACACGTTTGAATTTGCGCCTGAATAGCAGAATGATAGCGTATGTGTGTGTCCTCCAAACTCTTGATAAATATTGTATGTTATTTTCAGTACGGGTATTAATATCTGTCGTATGCTTTCATTGATTTCGTGATCACACTCAATCCTACGACGTGTATTTCCGTATTATTGTACCAGGTATAATACGTATGTATATAGTCGTAGCCTGATAGCATACGAACAAAACATCGAGTTAATTTGAGACTGAACTGCTCGCTTTCCGTACTACTACTGATGTGTCAGCAAGCAGGAGTACGTGATATATTACAACAGGTCCATTGTGCTGTATGCGCGCGTATGATACGTTCTGTAGTCGTTGCAGGTCCATTGTGCTGTATGTGCGCGTATGATACGTTCTGTAGCCGTTGTGGCGGGTCGCATTAGGCCCAGGCCTTTAAGGCACGCCGCAGGCGCAAATAGGCATATGGAGATAGGCCCGCCGCAGGCGAAAAACATGGAAATAGGCACGTAGATAGGCAAATGCCTGAAATGCCTGAAACGTGCCTATCTATGCCTGAAATAATGCCTTAAACGTGCCTGAAACCGTCAAGGCACATCCCACACTAATTTCAAGTAGTTTAAGGTTTCAGGCATAAATGCCTATCTTGCTCAATCCCATACTAATTTCAAGTAGTTTTGGGTTTCAGGCATAAATGCCTACCTTGCTTCCTATTTTGCTCAATCCCACACTAATTTCAAGTAGTTTTGGGTTTCAGGCATAAACGCCTATCTTGCTTAATCCACACTAATTCCAAGTAGTTTAGGGTTTCAGGCTTAAAGGCCTATCTTGCTCAATCCACACTAATTTCAAGTAGTTAAGGGTTTCAGGCATAAATGCCCACTTGCTCAACCCAACACTAATTTCAAGTATTTTAGGGTTTCAGACATATATGCCTATCTTGCTCAACACGCGACTGTAACACATTTCGAACTGCACCTTCGTTTTCGGAGACGAACCACTAGACGAACTCCTTGGAATTAGTTAGCATTTTCCCTTTGGAACTGCACACCTGCGTTTTTCCTATGATACTTGATTAAAGTTTCGGAGCAACGAAATGGCAAAAAATAGCTGATAATACGATTACTAGCTTAAAAATATTTATATATATATACAACAGCAAACGAGGCTGCACGTGTGCGCGTTACCTACTGTAGCAATATATTCACCGGAAAGCGACCGAGCGAGAAAAAGAGCGCAGCAACAACAAAGAGTCATCATTAACCAATGGGACGGGAGGGGTGCGGAAGAAGGGCGAATCGGCGAGGGAAGGAAACAAGCGAGAAATGGCGGACCGAGTGGCGCGATATGTGCCGGATTGACTGTCCTGGACTGTTTGTTTGTTTGTTTGTTTGTTTTGTTATGTTTCCCCCTCCCCCCCACCGCCGCACCATTGCACCACCCCCTCGGGATGACGTGTCAATGTGTTGTCTCTGCGGTCTTGTCTGTGTGAGTGTTTGCTTGTACTTTTGACTTGTCTCTTTGTCTGTGTCTTCGTCTTTTTCCCTTCGTTGCTTTTGACCTTTTGCAGTTACACTGCTCGCAGGCCGGGGGTACATCAGTCACACGGGACCATAGTTCCCTTCCCCCGTATCATGTCTGCGTTTATAATCGGGGTGGAGGACTCGATTTGTTTGCCTGACCGGTGTGAACCCGGCACGGTACACCCCGGCATTATAGGGGCACCAAGATAGAATCAGGGGGCGTGTACCCCCGATTGGTGATGTTGACTTTTCCATTTTTATTTTTACCTTCACATAGCGTGTAGAGGGGAGCGGAGGGCTCCAGACTATCTGTTTTTGACTGGCTTTGATCGCTTTGCGGACCCTTCGGGTTCCACTTTTATTTCAGTATACCTTTTTTGGGTAAGTTAGCCTGTGACCACGGGAATCGACCGTGTCAAGTGTTGGATTAGTACGGACAGATGGAGGTACTGGATAGAGAGACCGGCACGGTTTTTAATGTGAAGACAACAACAACAACAACAATGGTGTACGGCGCTACGCAAATTTCCTCGAGACTCGACTAGGTATTTTGTACTGGCTCAACGTGAACCATCGTACGGTTATGCCATCATTCATCTTGTCGATACGGCTTGGAAAGCTACACTCCCAGCTTGTGTTTTTTGGCTTCCGCGAAGTGTTGCGTTACCGTATTAATAATGGAAGCGACGTTCTGGGCGTTAAGGGCCTAACGAATATAAAATAAATTCAATTTGGGAAAAATAAAATTCAAATCCGCTTATCATTCGTCAACACACGCACCAGCACCCCCCAAGATCCTAATCTTTGGTGCTGGTGCGCGTGTTGACCAATGAAAAGCGGATTTGATTTTTTTTTTTTCCAAATTGTTTTTTTTTTCTTCGTTAAAACGGGCCGCACCAGCACCCCCCAAGATCCTAATCTTTGGTGCTGGTGCGCGTGTTGACCAATGAAAAGCGGATTTGATTTTATTTTTTCCAAATTGATTTTTTTCTTCTTCGTTAAAACGGCCCCTAAAGCCATAACTCATATAATATGTATGAAACAAAACGAGCTTTGATTCGCACTGTTAATAAAAATAAATCATCAATTTCGAATCCAAACCTTGTGCATGCGCGGGCGAGCAAATCATCAAGCCCCAGCGTCGGTTCTGTTCTGCCCCATCACCCTTCAGCGATATGATCGGTCGATTCATCGGACACAAAAACCACAAGAAAGAACCATCCAAATCATTGAAAGCCCGTTGCCTAGTCTACATCGTTCCGTGAAGAGCCTGCGTATCAGAAGACGCCAAGCAAGAGTGTTGTTCTACAGTAGTAACCATTTGAGAACGTGCTATTTTTTTGTGGGTTCTGCCGATGGCTGTACTGAAAGAACCAAGGCGACAATTCACACGCCGGTTGTGTCCAACAATGCCCTGAGTGAAAATGAAAATTCGCGTTCGCGTCGATCTTTATATTTTTCAGTTTTGCTTTAGTTATAGCCTTGAAAGGCTATTTTCGGTAAGGATTGCAAATGGCCAATTTTCAATATATTTAATTTCGGCTGGCTCAGGAAACCATATTCTAGACCCAATATTGAAAATGTGTTCCCGGAGGATTGTGGTGATTAGCTATACGATCATCATACAAGTTGTATTGCAGCAAAATATCCATTTTTGATGGCGCTGAAAAAGTTTCCGTTTTGGGGTTAATTCCTTACTGTCAGTAAGGAAAAAAACCGAAAACGGAAAATTTTTCAGCGCCATCAAAAATGGATATTTTACTACAATACAACTTGTATGATGATCGTATAGCTAACCACCACAATCCTCCGGGAACACATTTTCAATATCGGGTCTAGAATATGGTTTCCTGAGCCAGCCGAAATTAAATATATTGAAAATTGGCCATTTGCAATCCTTACCGAAAATAGCCTTTCAAGGCTATAACTAAAGCAAAACTGAAAAATATAAAGATCGACGCGAACGCGAATTTTCATTTTCACTCAGGGCATTGTTGGACACAACCGGCGTGTGAATTGTCGCCTTGGTTCTTTCAGTACAGCCATCGGCAGAACCCACAAAAAAATAGCACGTTCTCAAATGGTTACTACTGTACGTCGTCACCCAATGACCCTCACTTGAAAGCACACTACGATTGGTGTTGACCGTTTACTAGAGGTAGGACCCTGCGGGTACCCGCCAGAAACGGGTACCCGCCAAATTTTAGAGCCCGGACCTACCCTACCCGCCGGGTAATGACATTTTGACGGGTACCCGGGGAAACGGGTACCCGGCGGGTACCCAGCGAGTAGCTGGCGGGTACCCGGCAGATATTGTTCGGTTTTTCTCCCTGTTTCAGTGCCACGATAAATTAATTTGAGTGGAAGCTATGCGTACTACTGCCGTACTACTGTTCTATAACTGAAACGATATGTACGAACAGTTTTGATTGTTAAATCGATAAGCAAGCCGCCTAAAGGTGCCTCCTCGTGTATTGCTCCATTGCGCCGGCGTGTTATGATGGGTTTGAATGCACGAAAAAACTAAAACAATATGTATCACGTATGGCGGTGACGGTTCACGGTCTCCCACTTATTAGAAGACTGCAGTGCATATTTTCCGATCCGCTACATATCGCATATCACATCGGAAAGTAGTGATAATAATGAAAACAAGGGCGACGGCGGGCGAGCGACCGAGCGAACGGCAGCGGCGGGCGACCGACGAGGGCGGCCCGAGGCCGCCGCAGTCGACCGAGCGGCCGTGGGTGCGCGGTCGACCCAGCGGTGGCGGGTGCGACGGATATGGTACAGCTTAACACCAGTCTTACCGGGCGACGTGTCCAGCAATGCTAATAAATAATGTACGAAGTGGTACCCCGAACTACACTCCAGGGCGGGGCCGGTATAGCGGACAAAAACAAAAATATCAAAGAATAACTGGGCCACGATCCACACCCGATAACGCAATCTGCAGATAGATCAGGTAAGTTGTTGACACACTATATATGCCGGCATCCACGCAGAGCCCTTGTACGAGCCGACAAAAAAATACCAAGCGGATCCACCCACCCACTACAACAACAGTAGTGTGAAATCAGTATACAGCACCACAGCAGTACGTACAGCAGTAGTAAAATAGTCGTAGTAGTAATAGTGTAATAGTAGTATATAACCCATCTACAGCAGCAACAGCAGCAGCAGTCCAGAAAATAGCAGCACGTACGTAGAGAGGACAAAACAAGTGCCGGCATCGATGCGGAGCCCTTGTTCAGCACGTACGTATGATACGTGCAGCAGTGGCCCTTTCCCGTTTTTTATTTTTATTTTGTATAAACGTCTGAGCTTTTTAATATTGAAATTAGTGTAGAAACGGCTATCTCCCCAAGTAATAGGTCGATTTCGATTGTGACCGAAGTTCTGGAGATCCACTTTTTCCCATTTTTTTGGGACTCTTCAAAACACATATATTGATTTTAGTACGGAAACAATGTCTTGAAACTAGTGTGGATATGTTTACTTGGTTTTAGTGTAGGGGCCGCCATACTGCCGCGTGCCGTGTGCCGTGTGCGTCCCCTTCAGCGTTGAGTGTAACAAGTTGATGGTTTTCGTGGTTGGGCGGTGCGATTTTGTGTTTTGAAGGGGGTTCCTAAAGATATTGTACAGGCCTAATTGACCGGGAACACCAATTACCCGCGGGTACCCGAAAACCCGCGGGTACCCGGGTACCCGGTTCCCGACGACGCAATTACTCTGAAGGCTCCGACTACCCGCGGGTAATGAGCTCGGACCCTACCCGTCAAACGGGTAGGACCCTGATGGGTATACCCGCCGGGTACCCGGGTTATTGAAATCAGGGTCCTACCTCTACCGTTGACCCCTCTCTACCGCAATCTACGAAACTGCTGGTGGTGTGTGCGTACTTCCTTCTTCACCGGGCATGGTGCCTGCCACCCAGGAGGTGGTATCGTGATACTCTGGGACGACACCATCCCTGGCTGTTAGCAGAGCCGTGGCCGTGCGGGATGCCTTGGTTGTGCGTCTTTGCGTGCTGATGCACTGTGTGACCGCATGACCGCAAAAAAAAACACAAGAAATAACCCCCTTTCCCCTAAATTTGGGAGTTCCAATATAACGGCGTTATTTTTTATGCCTTTGTATCATTTTGACATGCCTGGCCGTGCCTGAGAAAAGATAGGCAAGATAGGCACGAAAATCGCGTTCAGGCACGCTGTTTTCAGAAAAGGTCATTCAGGCATTATTTCAGGCATGCCTTAAAGGCCTCGGCCTAGGTCGCATGTACGTAGCGTGGTGATGTCTTCGTGTCGGTACAGGAGACAGTGTACGTATGACCTCTGATTGACAAAAAAAAAACGGCAATTTCAGTTGAAAGCTAGACATAGTAGACAAACTCAGGTGTACCTGGCCCCTTTCGAGCCAAAATCAGGTACGATGTGAGGCTGGCCAATAGGAGGGTTCCTGACGCGTGATTTGTACTTGATTTTGGAGTGTAACTGTTTTTGGCACCAAAGTGACCAGGTGTACCTGATTTTGGCAATCGCCCTAATATAAACACCCCAAATACGTACGTAGATATACGTGAAAAATTAGGAATAATATTAACGACAAAATGCAAAAAAGAAACACAAACCACAAAACACAAAAAGTACCTGGTACCATCGTAGCAAGACCGAGTAGGCATAAAGGTTATCGTGAAAAAAAAAACAACTGAAAAAACAAAAACAAAAAACGCTGGCAAGAACTGTAGTGGGGGACGGGGGAGAAGAGCCTGCTTCGTGACCCCAGGTCCGAGTCATGACTATTAATATATAGGAAGGGGAGAGAAAAGAAGAGCCGAGATAAAAAATGGGATAAAAAATAATATAAAATCCACTGCTGCTGTACCAGGTACCAGGCATGTGCCAAGCGGTTGTTCTCTGGTGTACTGGCCGTGTGAGCACCGGCTACCACGAAGCTCAGCCAACTTGCCACAACCACCAGCCACCACGAGCATCAAGCTTCTGGTGCTCCTGCTGCTTGGCTGGTGGTGGTGGCGGTGGTGATTGCGGTGGTTGGTTGCGGTGGTTGGTGGTGGTGGTGGTTGTGCTGGTACTACGTAAAGTAACTCTGGGTACTCGTTATCGAGAGAGAAAGACACACCACCACATCACCATCAACACCACCTACCTGCTGCGGAAATCTGTGTGTGTGTCTTGCTGCCCACCGAGCCACCGTCAACGACCACCAGCCACTACGAGCAGCAACAGCTTCTGGTGCTTCTGCGGCTGGTTGGGCGGGGATGGCGGTGGTGGTCGTGGTGGTGGGAGGTGGTGGTTGGTGGTACTGGCATTTTCCCGTCTTGCTGGTGGTGGTGCCTGGTACTATTCTCAATTTTTATGCTCGTTCTCGAGAGAGGAGAGCGCAAGGCAAGCCACACCAGTATATCACCATCACCACCTACCTGCTGCGACCACACCAACACCACCAGGACGGGGCTATTGCAAGACTAGGCATCTTCGATACAGCTACTGGTGGCCGTGGTGGTTGTGGTGTTTGCTGCTGATGGTGGTGTGCTGGTGGTTTTTTGCTGGTGATGGTGGTGTGCTGGTTGCTTGTTGCAGCTAAACAAATTTGTGTGTGTGTAGGGCGCGGCGGGTTGAATACCGGCAGGAAATATCCCGGTCACAATTTCCACTGGTAACTACTTATGACAGTCACTATCGCCTAGCTCTGCGATCTCGGCACCGTTTTCGACACGAGTAGCACAGGACGATGCGCATAGATAGCGGGCGTCTATCAGTCCCGAGCTCGTCTGAATCGGTTCAGTGTACGCACCGCACGCCAGTAATCAAACCTAATAAAAAAAGCAAAGCGAACGAGGGACGACGACGACAGACGACGACAAACCTCAATATTAAGGATTTGATTAAATAAAGGCACGCTGTGGCAGTTTTCAGAACTGGTTTTTGTCCGTTTTTGTCCGTTCGTGGGCAGGGGTACACCCCCACCGGCACACACACGACCCCTTATATGAGAGCATATGATTAGGCTCGTCGGGCTAGTGCCTTCCTCGCCTCAATACCTCCTTATTGTTACCGATCTAGCAAATGTAGACAAATGTCATACCGATACATTGTCGACATATTCGCGACAGGTGTCAACTTCGTACCGATCAGAACTGAAACAAGCGCGGGAAACACCTTTTGCGAAGTACTAACTGCAATTAAAAGGCACGCGCGTCTATTCCGGCCCGATCCAGCACTTTTTTACCAACGACTTCATGCCAATCAAGCTGCGACTTGCGCTACGTCCGACACCGACTTCATACCGATCCAACTCCGCCCATCAATGGAGAGGACCACTGATAAATTGCCCTTTTCAAACCGACACTAGTGCTAGCCTGACACCCCCAGAAAACTAACAAACAACTGGAGGCGCTTTTTAATCAAAACCCCCCGACATATTGATACCGTTCGAATTCCATACCTCCAACCATCGTATTTACTACTGATCTCGCAAATGCAGACATACGCCGTAACCAAAAGGTAATACTGTCGATGTATTCGCGACATGTTTGGACCTCGTATATACCGATCAAAACTGAAATTAGCGCGGTAAACACCTCGTACCCATTGTACATTGCAATGCAAAGACGCGCGCATCTAGTCCGGCCCGATCCGGTACGTTTTTACCAACTACTTCGTACCAATCAAGATGCCACTAGCGCTACGTCCGAAACCGACTTTGTATCGATAAAACTCCCCCCATCGATGGAGAGGACCACGGATCTATTTCCCTCATGAAATCGACAGTAGCGCTAGCCTGACACCGTCGGAACAACAATCCCTAAAATAACTAGGGGCACTTTGTAAGTTAGACCCCCTGACATATTCGTACCGTTCAAATTCCTAAACCCCAACCACCGTATTTGTTTTTGATCTAGCAAATGCAGACATATGCCATACCAACATATTGTCGACAGATTCGCGACAGGTGTCAACTTCGCAACGAACAAAACTGTCACGAGCGCGGGAAACACCTCTCACCCAGTATAACTTGCAATGAAAAGGCGCTCGCGTCTTTTCCGGCCCGATCCAGTACGTTTTGACCAACGACTTCATACCAATCAAGCTGCGACTAGCGCCACGTCCGAAACCGACGTTACACCCACCAAACTCTCCCTATCGATGGAGTTGACCACGGATAAATTTTCCCTTCTAAATCGGCACAATCGGTGGCCTGATACCCTCAGATAACAAACCCTGAAATAACTACAAAAGCGGTGCGTTTGAATCAAAACCCCCTGACATATTCGTACCGTTCGAATTCCAAACCTCCAATCGCCGTATTTACTACCGATGATGTAGCAAATTCAGACATATGCCATAACTACAAGCAAATATTGTCGATTTATTCGCTAC
The DNA here is from genome assembly GCA_008828725.1 of Saccharina japonica. Lineage (NCBI taxonomy): Eukaryota > Phaeophyceae > Laminariales > Laminariaceae > Saccharina > Saccharina japonica. The sequence continues at coordinate 457,487 of MEHQ01003059.1, forward strand.
ATGTTTCAACTTCGTCCCGATCAAATCTAAAACGAGCGCGGGGAACACCTCTTACCCAGTTTAAACCCTCATTTCAACCCAGTACATTTTCACCAATAAATTCGTATCAATCAAGACAACCACGCGTCAATGTTGAAAACGTATCCAATACTGGTTTTACGCCACCGACTTCGTACTCATCGAGTTGACACTAGCTTAAGCCTTTAACCCTCGCGAACAAAAACAATTAACTAGGGGCGCCGGTTCGCACGACAAATCTTAGTTAATGCTGTCCATTTAGTTCAAGCTCCAGCAACTTTGTACCAACACACGTGGCCATCTTGGGTACCCTGCCGCACACCCTGCCAGCATGTATACCCTGTGAATTATTTCTGTAGACCCTGGCAGGGTGTCGACACCCTGTGGACACCCTGGCAAGGTGCTGCTACTGTACAGGGTATGTCACGTAATACCTTGGCAGCATGCAGTATGCCTCCCTACCCTGCCAGGGTGATCGGTACTTACCATGGCAGGGTGGCGACACCCTGTACAGGGTGTTGTACTGTACAGGGTATGTCACGTAGTACCTTGGCAGCATGCAGTATGCGTCCCTACCCTGCCAGGGTGATCGGTACCTACCATGGCAGGGTGGAGACACCCTGCACAGGGTGTAGTTCTGTACAGGGTATGCCACGCAATACCTTGCCAGCATGCAGTATGAGTCCCTACCCTGCCAGGGTCATCTGTAGCTACCATGGCAGATTGTCGACACCCTGCACAGGGTGTAGTACTGTACAGGGTATGCAACGCAATACCTTGGCAGCATGCAGTACCCGTTCCTACCCTGCCAGGGTCATCTGTAGCTACCATGGCAGGCTGTCGACACCCTGCACAGGGTGTAGTTCTGTACAGGGTATGCCACGCAATACCTTGCCAGCATGCAGTATGAGTCCCTACCCTGCCAGGGTGATGTGTACCTACCATGGCAGGGTGTCGACACCCTGCACAGGGTGTAGTGCTGTACAGGGTATGCCACGCAAAACCTTGGCAGCATGCAGTACGCGTTCCTACCCTGCCAGGGTGATCTGTACCCATCACGGCAGAGGGTGTCGACACCCTGCACAGCGCAATATCTTGGCAGCATGCAGTATGCGTCCCTATAACCTGCCAGTGTGATCTGTACCTTCCATGGCAGGGTGTTGACACCCTGCACAGGGTTTTGTACTGTACAGCAGGGTATGTCACCGAATACCTTGGCGGCATACGTATGCGTCTCTACCCTGCTAGAAGTGATGTTTTTAACGTACCATGACAGAATAGCCGAGTTTCCTAATTGAGAACTGCCTTTCCGACGATAATGAAAATCGAAAATATTATTATTATTATCTT
>MEHQ01001494.1:0-10911 GCA_008828725.1 Saccharina japonica
GGGATGGGATGGGATGGGATGGGATATGATGGGATGGGACGGGACGGGATGGGACGGGACGGGATGGGATGATATAGCATGGAGTGGAATGGAATGGAATGGGACGGGATAGGACGGGATGGGATGGGATAGAATATAATGAGATGAGCTGGAATGGGTTAGGATATATGCACTTCTGTGTGAGCAAGCGATTGGATAATCTCCAGCTACTGCTGTAGTTGACTCTATGTCGGCGGCCGATATGGCGATGATTCTTGAAAGTAAAATTATGTGATATGGTGATGTCTCACCGTTCGTCAGGGTGGAGGGCAGGTCATAAGATCCGGGTCCGAGGTGCTGCCCGGCGGGTCTGGCGGTTTTGAAGAGCACTGCGTCGTCCATCAGCGTCTGCATCAATACACCAGTAGACGAATAGATGATGGAGTAGGTAAGAAGGAAGTAGGTTAGGTAAGAAGGGAGTAGGTTAGGTAAGAAGGGAGTAGGTTTTGTGTGGAAAGGGCTCGTTTTTGTTTCTGCGGTTTCCTTCTTTCGGAGTGTGCTTATGAGTGATCAAGGTTGAAGCTTATGCTATTAATAACATCATTGTCGGATGGCAAGGATACTACTAATAATAGCAACAATAAATCAATACATCAATACATCAACAGTCGAGGGAGGAAGGGAGGGAGCTTAAGGAGGCCGTTCAGTCCTAATTATTTTGGCCTAAAATTGCTACTCTATCGGTGCATACCGTACTCGTAGCACGCCTCTAGAACCCGATGGCCGCGAGCAAACTGACCAGAAATTATTATTTTCATCGCGTGGCGCAAAGCCATCGCACGCGTTTGCATATACCATAACAGAGCGGTAAAAGCGTGGAAGTAGAGACGAGCTCTTCGGTGTTGATGCAATGGTAATGATCCAAGGCGAAAAGGGCATGCCATGATACTGTACTCCCAGGCTAAAGTGTATGATGGTGTTACTGCTCACCTTTTCATCGTACTGAACATGGTTATGCATTCCCTTCATGTATACTGTATAAGTTAGTCACAGGGATATCGACTGCCGTTACTCAATTTTAAGGTATCATAACAATTACCTCTAATTACCGCTTGCGCCGTAGTATCGGCAACAGGGTTACTTTGCAGTAATTACCTTGGAACGGCCGCTGCTGAGAAAGGAGTGGAAACCCCTTCTGCTTCCCGGAAGGAACATTATCGCCTCGTTCTTGGCGAAGAACATGCGCGACGCCCGGTGGTACGTTCCGGGCCCTATGTGGGGGTGATCTTTCCGACCCTCGTGACCGTTGGATCCTCGGCGCGTGACCGTTGAACGATGAAACGAGCTTCCCCCGGGAATACTTTTTTCGTGGCACAACATAACGAAAAAACACAGCAACAGCAAGAAGAACAAGTTGACCGGATCGTTGGCGGGTGTTGGTTTTTGAAGGTCGTGTAGACGCAAGGTACAGTAGACGCAAGGTATACCTTTATTTGGCTGAAACTTTTTATTCATGACGGGGGGGACTCCCTTAAGGGCCCGAATTAACGAGTATAAAATAAATTCAATTTGGAAAAAATAAAATTCAAATTCGCTTTTCATTGGTCAACACACGCACCAGCACCAAATATTATGCCCCAAGATCCTAATCTTTGGTGCTGGTGCGTGTGTTGACCAATGAAAAGCGGATTTCAATATTTTTTTTTCCAAATTGTTTTTTTTTTTCTTCTTCGTTAAAACGGGCCCTAACCCATTCAGAACTGATAAAAAAATGCCCCACACTAATTTCAAGTAGTTTGTCCCCAAATAGGTGGGACCAGCTCTTAAGGGGTTAGTCTAACCCTTTTAGGACTGCAGTCCCGTTATGGGGACCAATTGCTTGGAATTAGAGACAAATACATGGTTATGTGCACTGGAGTACTAAAAGGGTTAGAGTACAAAAAGGCTCTTTAACCCAAAATCGTCCGAATTGAATTATTAATTATTGTGTTTGCAATATTTTTCGTTTTATGATTTAGGCCGTGGGGATTGTTAATCGAGTAGTGTTATGGTACTGCTGGTATGATGTGGAAACGTTTGGTAAATACCTGGTATCAGGTAGCTAGTATCAGGTATAAGAACCGTATTGGTAGTACTTGGGAGGCGTATCTTATGTGGGAACCGGGGATGGTTCCCAGATGGCTTTGAGCCCATCTCATCTGCCTTTTCAGTCGTTCATCACGCAAACGGAATATACTGCTCTTCTTCTGTCTCTACGCAAACAACACACGTGAGTACCAACGAGTACCCGTTCCATAGGCTGACCTGGCTAGGGATACCCTGTCCTCTTATACCTAGCTTTATCACAGTAGCACTTTTATTTCCCCCCCAAAACCGTTTTTTGGGCCAGAGGTACAGAGCTCCTCAAGTGACACACCCTCAGAAAAAAAACATGGTGCACCTTTACCGTGGCATGCGTCTGTAGCAGGCCTTGCTTGGAGGGCGGCTTACCAGTTTCTCGAAACGATGGTTGGCAGATTCTTCGTGCGGGGAAGGAAGAAAAAAAGCGGACCAACCCTTAACCCATTCAGAACTACTGAAAAACTTATCCCACACTAATTCCAAGTAGTTTGTCCCCAAAAACGGGGGACCGGTTCTTAAGGGGTTAATCCCAACCGTAACCGAAACCTTTACCCAATCCAACACAACATATTTGATTGACCAATAATGTTTGGGTCTCCGAAATACGGGCAAGCTGTACTAATTGTGCTTGGTCCATCTTTGACAAAACGGTTAACATGCATCTCGGCTGTTCGATCATACAGTGGTATTACAGGACACCTGCTGTCACTTAGAAAACGAGCAATAAGAAAAGGAAGGCTGGGATTTTACAGGAAATTACGAAATTGTGGAGTCGTTATACTGATATTTAGTGTGTAGAATGCGCCCATTCTCGAATAAGAAACCCAGTCTGGACCAGCTTTCCAGTTTCTTATTACAGCAGGTTTCCTACGTATACTGCTCCTGCATATACTGTGTATCATGTCTTCGTTTTTCCCAGCGTCAAGCACAGGGCAATCGTTGTCTTCACATCAAAATTTCGTGCGGCAAAACCATACAAGTACTGATACTACAGTAGTAGGTACAACGCAGCCTCCCGTATAACGAGCATGCACAGTAGCGGCACGTGGGCCGCCCTAGGACCGCAGTGAACGACTGAAGTTTTTTTTGTGCTCGTTGACCAACATGAATGATAGGTGTTGTGAAAGAATGCGGAAGAGCTACTCAGCCTGTCTGCGCCCGTTGTGTGTGTTTGCACCTTCCTATAGTCTTGGGGCGAGTCTGCTGCAGCTCCATGAAGGACGGCCTGTCGTACTTGCCGGGACCAAGGTCTCGGTAGTCGTTCTCTTCCCGCCTGCACCGGCCCTTGCGGTACGATGACGCGTCATGGAAACGGTCCTGCTCGGCATGCACACAGCACAATTAATTCATTATTCACATACAGCAGCAGTAGCGGACAGATCACGGTCTGGGCCTCTAATAATCGTAAGGGCCGTTTGCATTTCTTGCAGTAAGCTTAAAGGGCCGTTCTTCTTCTTCTTCTTCTTCTTCTTCTTCTTCTTCTAAGAGTATTATTGTTACCTTTGCCATCCGACAATGTGTAGCATGAATGAGCTTCAACATCAATCACTTACGAAGTATATGCAACGATTCGGTGTAAAAGTCGACGAGGAAAGAAAGGGCGGAAGTCTTCTCGCGATAAATACACAAGGCACGAGCCGTAGTGGGGGAGGAGGGAGAGGAGCCTACTTTGTGACCCCGGATCTGAGTTACACGACCAGGGAAGAGAGAGAAAAGAAGGGCGACGAAATTAAATGGGATGGAAACAAAAAAAAACGTTGTTGTTATTTATTCTTGCCATCCGACATTGATGTGTACATAGCATGACTGAGCTTCAACGGTGATCACTCAGAAGCACTCACTCCGCGGAAATAAAAGGAGCCCTGAGCACAAAGTAGAACTCCCGGCCATTCACATTAGTATCGACGAGTGTTCCCTCTTTTGTTTTTTGTCAAGCAAGGAAGAACAGTAATAAAATAATCTACAGTACGATGCATCATTTTCTACCGTTGTGACATACCTGTTGGTCGGGATGTGTACCGTACAGATTCAACCCAGCCGGTCGTCCCGGTAGACTAAGAGTAGTGGTCAGCTTCAAAGGCTACTATCATTGGTACCCAAGTTCTAATCCCACCGTGGTGAGATTTTTACTTTATTTGAAAAAATAAAAAGGGAACCAATTGCTGAGAGCGCCTTCGTGGCGTGGGTAGGCGGAATCCGACGCAAGTCGACGAGGGAAGAAAGGGCTGAAAACTTCTCGCGATAAAAATGCAAGGCNAGGACAGGGTATCCCTAGCCAGGTCAGCCTATGGAACGGGTACTCGTTGGTACTCACGTGTGTTGTTTGCGTAGAGATAGAAGAAGAGCAGGTTTATTCCGTTTTCGCGTGATGAACGACTGAGAAGACGAGATGGCACAAAGCCATCGGGAACCATCCCTGGTTCCCACCTAAGATACCGCCTTCCAAGTATTTTTAATACGATTCTTATACCTGATACCAGGTATTTACCAAACGTTTCCACATCATGTCAGCAGTACCATAACACTGTCCTCTTATACCTAGCTTTATCACAGTAGCACTTGTATTTCCCTCCCCAAACCGTTTTTGGGCCAGAGGTACAGAGAGGTACAGAGCTCCTCAAGTGACACACCCTCAGAAAAAAAAACATGGTGCACCTTTACCGTGGCATGCGTCTGTAGCAGGCCTTGCTTGGAGGGCGGCTTACCAGTTTCTCGAAACGATGGTTGGCAGATTCTTCGTGCGGGGAAGGAAGAAAAAAAGCGGACCAACCCTTAACCCATTCAGAACTACTGAAAAACTTATCCCACACTAATTCCAAGTAGTTTGTCCCCAAAAACGGGGGACCGGTTCTTAAGGGGTTAATCCCAACCGTAACCGAAACCTTTACCCAATCCAACACAACATATTTGATTGACCAATAATGTTTGGGTCTCCGAAATACGGGCAAGCTGTACTAATTGTGCTTGGTCCATCTTTGACAAAACGGTTAACATGCATCTCGGCTGTTCGATCATACAGAGTGGTATTACAGGACACCTGCTGTCACTTAGAAAACGAGCAATAAGAAAAGGAAGGCTGGGACTTTACAGGAAATTACGAAATTGTGGAGTCGTTATACTGATATTTAGTGTGTAGAATGCGCCCATTCTCGAATAAGAAACCCAGTCTGGACCAGCTTTCCAGTTTCTTATTACAGCAGGTTTCCTACGTATACTGCTCCTGCATATACTGTGCATCATGTCTTCGTTTTTTCTCAGCGTCAAGCACAGGGCAATCGTTGTCTTCACATCAACATTTCGTGCGGCAAAACCATACAAGTACTGATACTACAGTAGTAGGTACAACGCAGCCTCCCGTATAACGAGCATGCACAGTAGCGGCACGTGGACCGCCCTAGGACCGCAGTGAACGACTGAAGTTTTTTTTGTGCTCGTTGACCAACATGAATGATAGGTGTTGTGAAAGAATGCGGAAGAGCTACTCAGCCTGTCTGCGCCCGTTGTGTGTGTTTGCACCTTCCCATAGTCTTGGGGCGAGTCTGCTGCAGCTCCATGAAGGACGGCCTGTCGTACTTGCCGGGACCAAGGTCTCGGTAGTCGTTCTCTTCCCGCCTGCACCGGCCCTTGCGGTACGATGACGCGTCATGGAAACGGTCCTGCTCGGCATTCACACAGCACAATTAATTCATTATTCACATACAGCAGCAGTAGCGGACAGATCACGGTCTGGGCCTCTAATAATCGTAAGGGCCATTTGCATTTCTTACAGTAAGCTTAAAGGGCCGTTCTTCTTCTTCTTCTTCTTCTTCTTCTTCTTCTTCTTCTTCTTCTTCTTCTTCTTCTTCTTCCTCTTCTTCTTAGAGTATTATGATTACCTTTGCCATCCGACAATGTGTAGCATGAATGAGCTTCAACATCAATCACTTACGAAGTATATGCAACAATTCGATGTAAAAGTCGACGAGGAAAGAAAGGGCGGAAGTCTTCTCGCGATAAATATACAAGGCACAAACCGTAGTGGGGGAGGAGGGAGAGGGGCCTACTTTGTGACCCCGGATCTGAGTTACACGACCAGGGAAGAGAGAGAAAAGAAGGGCGACGAAAATAAATGGGATGGAAACAAAAAAAAACGTTGTTGTTATTTATTCTTGCCATCCGACATTGATGTGTACATAGCATGACTGAGCTTCAACGGCGATCACTCAGAAGCATTCACTCCGCGGAAATAAAAGGAGCCCTGAGCACAAAGAAGAACTCCCGGCCATTCGCATTAGTATCAACGAGTGTTCCCTCTTTTGTTTTTTGTCAAGAAAGGAAGAACAGGAATAAAATAATCTACAGTACGATACATTCTTTTCTACCGTTGTGGCATACCTGTTGGTCGGGATGTGGCTCTACAAGGGTTGGTCACCCATCAGATGCGAAGCAGGAACGATTGATGTTGTTGCGACGCCGCAAAAGAGTAATGGACTTTTGTTGCGACATGGCACCGGATGCACACGTAAAATATGCAGACAAGTAGTACAGAGAAGTACACCGACCAAGTAACGAGAGTTGAAACTTTCGGGAACATATAACGGAGTAGGTTATGACACTTGCAGTAAGAATCGAGCAAGAGTGCATTAGAACCTAGATATTGGGTAATCCAATTCGATAGTTGAATGCAGCAAGTTTGACTATGTCACCTCCATCGAGGGGTCGTATTAAGGATAGCTACCATGCTACTACCGTACAGATTCAACCCAGCCGGTCGTCCCGGTAGAGTAGTGGTCAGCTTCAAAGGCTACTATCATTGGTACCCAAGTTCTAATCCCACCGTGGTGAGATTTTTACTTTATTTGAAAAAATAAAAAGGGAACCAATTGCTGAGAGCGCCTTCGTGGCGTGGGTAGGCGGAATCCGACGCAAGTCGACGAGGGAAGAAAGGGCTGAAAACTTCTCGCGATAAAAATGCAAGGCAAAAACCGTAGTGGGGGAGGAGGGAGAAGAGCCTACTTTGTGACCCCGGATCTGAGTTACGACCAGGAAGGAGAGAGAAAGGAAGGGCGAAGATAATAAATGGGATGAAAAAAAAAAAAAAAAAAAAACAGGTTAGACGTGCTAAATCATGCAGTTCATAAGGATCCTCTAGATGGTCTATACCCAGCTGTGCTATTATTAGATCATGCAGGTCGCGCAGTTCGAATATACCCAGTAAGCATGAGAATCTAGATCATGCAGATCATACAGATCATATATATACCCTCATTCCCTGCAAGACCTACAGTACGTACTCGTACATTACAGGGGTACGTACTTACAGTACAGTAGTTACCTGTACCTAAATAACGAAATAGGGTTCTGATCGAGATTTTCAAACGGTGATCTGTTCGATGTGTGAGTAGTTTAGGCCGTCACCTCAACGTTTCTAGTCCAGCCAACGATACAAATCCGACATGCATGTACTACAGTAATGCACGTTGATTCGTCACCAAAATGTGAGTATTGCCGATGTATGCGCGGTGAGGTCATTATGTCATCATCACCTCAACGTGTCAACAGCTGGAAAAAAAACGGATACGCTCTACGTACATTACGCACGCCACTCAGCACAGAAGTCACCAGACGTGGCTACGCATCATAGGTGTTTTGGATCCAACCGATTCTTCATCACCCTGCGGTATATTCGTAACGCACACCTGCAATGCATGACATACATGGTGTTGCGTCTCGTTGTCTACTGCCTGTACTATTAGCGCGCCCCGCGGCCTTCGATGGTCCCGCGTGATGGGCTATTACTACAATACAGTAGTAATACAGTACTACAGCAGTACTGCTGCCGCTGCTGTTGTTGGAGTCGGTGCACTGGTTCACGTTTGGACATGCCACTGAGGTAACATAAACCCATCAGGTGTGATCGTACCAGGTGACAGGTACCTGGTAGCTCGCAAAGGAGGAGGGGTGACTCGACCCGCGGTTGTCCTTGTCCTATACATACACAACAACAAGTAAGTCTGCCGCCGAACGAAGACTTCTAACTGCTGTGTGTGTGTGTTCTTCACATTAAACCTTCCTTTCTACCCGTCGACATCCAGCACACCCAGTGTCCGTGCCGATTCATCATCCTAAAAAGGTACCAGTTCTGTGGTCACAAAACTACGACACAGAGATACTACGCTCAGTGCAGCTGTAGGGCATGGAGGAACCGGACTGTCAGCTTTTGTACACACGAGGAGTTTAAAGGCCAATCAGGGCCAATGGTAAAATTATCGAAACTACTCAGATTATCGTATTTATTGGCTGATGCGCCGACGCATACACTAACAACTACGTACGCTACTGCATTACTTTACGAGAGCTGTTTGCGGTTGTGAACGACTGTGAAGTGCTTGCTTTAGAGTACGTACGCTAGCGCCACACGAGTACCCACTCACCAAGGAAGATCGGAATGCCGATGAAGGTCTGCCAGGAGGCACGATCATGCTGCCCCGTCTCGTCTTAGCTTAGCGCGCCAGCAGCCGTGCCCCACACAGCAACAGAGTTGTATGAATGAATATGAGTCCGTCGTATGACACATGTTCACATGGTATGTTTATATCTGAATTCGGTTGGCTGTCGGTTGTCGTCGCGTTTGTCGAAGAGTAAGAATGGACGGTTACGTTTCCACGATTTTTCATGTCCCCGTTTCCCTTTTTACAGGAACGCAAGTAGAATACGAAAACCTTTGCTCTGATATTGGTTGCAGTTGGTGTACAGCTGCAGCTGCGCCTTCTATTTCCTCGTCTCTTGGCCTTGCAGCTCGAGCCTGGCACAGCAGCAGCAACACTAGCACCAGCACAATGAAACTCCTGGGCACGTTGCTCTTGTCGGCATGGATCTGCATCCAGGCCAGCGAGGTAAGAGTCGCGATATGAGGTCAGCTAAAACACGAGCTGGTGATGACGGCGCGCGGACGATCTCATCATGATGGAGTGACTGAGACAGTCAGACAGCATAGCGCCACATGATCGATTAGCATCCAACCTTTGCTCGCTGCTGCTGCCTGCGTAGTTTTGAATATTATCTCTCTCTCTCTCCCTACCCCGGTGACGCCATACACCTCCACCCTGCCACCCGGGTCTCTTCTCAACGCAGGCCTTCGTGCTGTTGGTGAGAGCACCAGGGGCGGCCCCCTCTCTGAGATGCAACGCAATAGACGGCTCAGTACGGATAAGGACCTTACATGCAGCTCCTATTGTTGCCACCACGAGCACCACTAGAGGGACGAGGAGGACGAGGAGGAGAGCAGCATCGGCAGGCCTGTCCATGGCGATGAAGGGGCGCCCTGCCCCGCAGCTGACCGAGGAAGAGCTGACCGCGATGGTGAACGCTAGAGAAAAGGTGATGCTTTTTTTCGTGACAACCAAGTGACAACAGCAGTATATCGTACATATGATACCAGCAGGGGTTGTAGCATGGGAAAAGCAAGCAGCAGCAGGACGCGTACGTGTCACACTACTGTACGTACGAGGTTGTTGTTGCTGTTGTTCAGTTGTTGTTGTTCTTGGTGGTGACGGGGACGATGCTGTCTCGTGCTAGAAGACTAATAGGCGAGACACAAGAGTACCCCCTTACAGTTATTTCCACCCATCGACATCCACAGCACTCCAGCACAACACAGCAGTGTCCCGTGCTGATCTTTCATCCTAAATACGCACAGCAGTAGAGATACAAGCCCTGCGGTCAAAAACGACGGGACAGAACAAAAATAAATCGCTCGTTTGTACGTACGTACGTATGTAAGTAAAGGAGATTAGAGATTGGCCAACGCAACGTCAAACGTACTGGGCTGCCAGGCATGTTCGCTGTCAACCGGCTGAAGTGCATTCGAACTTTCGCTCCGGTTCACACCCTATGAATCACTCTTATCAGCGAATCGGTCGGCAATCGGTCGGTCAATCGGTCTGTCGGTTAGGCACTCCATTGTATCGGTCGAACAATCGGTCGACGGAGCGGTCGACCAGGCTTGACCAGGCGGTTGATCGAATAGTCGGTCGGTCGGTCGGTCGGTCCATCAGTCGGTCGGTCGGTCGGTCGGTCGGTCGGTCGGTCGGTCGGTCGGTCGGTCGGTCGGTCGGTCGGTCGGTCGGTCAGTCGATCGGCCGTTGGTTGGGCAGGGGAGACGAGCGCACCCGGCACCATTTTCATACGAAGCGAACTGTTGTTGTATTTTTGTATTTTTGCCCTCTCTGTTGTATATACGTACCGGTATATACCTGGTATGAACGTATGAGTATTGAGTTTCGACTGGCGTGGACAGGGATCATCGGTCTACACCCGTACGTGATGTAGGCACGAGGCGCGACACACAGATGAGAGCTGCATCACATCATCATGTAGGTCCCACCCGGCGAAGAGATAGGCGCTGGAGCCGTGTCATACAGATTCCACGCGGCAAACATGATCTACTGCTGTAGACGTTGCAGATCATATCAAAGAAACCAGGAATACATCTGCCCCGAAATATATATTAAAATACCATATAAATGGGGATCTATCTGATCTATCTGATCTATCTGATTTTTTTTTTTTTCTTTAAAAAAACAACATACATACATACGTACATACATACATACATACCTGGTACATACATACATACATACATACATACATACACAAAAACCTATATATTACAGTATTTTCACTAAGCATATTTGGTCCTGATTACTATGTTCCCCCGTATTAGCATGATAGTGGTGGGGATTAGTTTCATGCCCCTCGAAAGGGATATGTGGTCAATGGCCAAATGACTACTGTAAGGCAAGCAATAAAAAAGTACGCCCCCCCCCCCCC